>JANITX010000008.1:54750696-54761778 GCA_027564395.1 Erythroxylum ulei
TAGGGAGAATTGATGGATTACTATGGTAAAATTATTGAGATACTTGAAATTGAGTACCCTGCATTGCTAATAAAGTGTAGTGTGATATTTAAGTGTGACTGGTTTGATCCAACTCCAAATATTGGTACAAAAGTACATAGCCGATACAAGTTAGTTGAAATCCACAAGCGAAGAAGATTTAGATAATTTGAACCTTTCGTGTTGGCAATGCAAATGATTCAGGTATATTATATTCCTTTTCCCAGCTCACGACGAGATAAGTCAGATTGGTTGGTCATTTGCAAAGTTAAACCAAGAGGTGTTTTTGAATCACATGGAAAAGGAGAACATAGAATTGAAAGTGAAGCGTTTCAGGAAGATGTTTATGAAATAAATGCATCTGTGACATATAATGATAATGAAACTTTGAACGATTCATCTAATGAATATTTTGAAATTTTATCTGAAGAGGATGACGAGGGCCAAAGATCTGAAGAAGAACTTGACTTTAATTCTAATTCTTCATAAAAAGAAGATGATTTTGATTTATAATTAAGTGATGATAGGGATTAATTTGTGTTTGTAATTGAATATTATATTCAACAAATCAATTATTTCCTTTTTAATATAATATGTAAAATATTGAATTCAAATTGTTATATTTCTAGAAAATTCAATCAAATATGAATTTCATGTTAAAATATGCTACCAAAGAGGAAACATGATATAATGCGACCAAGGTTCAAACAACGATTCGGGGGTACTTACTGTCTAGGTGAAGCATCACATTCTGCAACTGAAACTAAATCACCTCCTTCCCTTCCAGCTACTACACTAGCAGATGAGGCATCACCTTTTATACCTACTGCTACACCATCCACCAGCCCTACATCATCCATTACCCCTATAGCGACAGAAATATCAGGGGTAAACGATGCGGATAAAAGAAGCGGTCACTAGCCTAGAGCTGAGGGACCTAATGGAAAAACTTACGTCACCATTGTCAATAATCTGTAAGTGAAAATACATGAAACACTAATTGCTTATAATTAAGTTACAGGTTTAAATTTTAAAAATGGTATAAAATTATTTGTTTTCATATTATAGGTTGATTCCGTCTAGATCGTGCTCAAGAAACATGACATCCAAATTCAAGGAGAAGATTGATCTTGAGGGTTATGCATAGAAGAATATCTCTCAAGTCACAAAGGAATTTTACTATCAGGAGTTTGAGGTAAAAAAAATAATTTTATTTTTTAATTGATTTTAATACATTAATTAGATAAATATTATTACATTATAAGTATTTATCGAATGTTTTTCATTTTGTTTCAAAAAGAATTTTTTTGGGATTCTGAATTTAACGCAGTCATTAATAAAGTATGGGAGAGACGAGCACGTATACGTTATCGAGACTTTGTTGGTGCGATACTTAAGGTTGGTGTACGACCGCCTTATATTTCTGAACAAATATGGAGTCGTTGGCAGCAGTATTAGATATCACTTGAGGCAATGTCCATTTCAGAGCGTAAGTCTACTAACAAACGTGGAGGACCGAGGGGAGAGAGTCTTCCCATGCATACGGGAGGATCTATTACCCACCACGAGCATGTAGAGAGACTTGTAAGTACTTACACTTTACATTTATATTCTGATATTTTTTACTTTGATGTATTTCAATTTAAATTGATGTGCGAATTTTTGAATGAAAATATGTATATTATGGAGAATGATAATGTTATAAATGTCTGGTGCCATATATGACTATGTTGTTGAGATATTTTCTTTGTTCAACGAGGGGTAAATATCATAAAAATAGAAGAAACTCTGCCGAAATTTTTATATATTCTAGTTCACTTATAACATTTTATTCTTATGCAGGAAAAGTTTATGGGCATGAGACCTACACCCCGCCAACTATTTTTGCACACTCATACTAAGAAGCATGACGATATGGCATTCATTAACACCTGATGTAGAGAACTAAATGTATGTCAAATTTATGGTTTAATAATTATCACTTACTAATATAAACATTGCCTTCTGATATGACCAAATACAAGAAAACATTCAACGACAGTCTCAACAGTCTGAAGATGTTGATGAGACTCAATCTTATCTTCATGCTATGTGTGGTAAGGACCGTTATGGAAGGATATTCGGCTTAGGTTCATTTGTAAACACATGTTATTTGCAATCGTCCACATCAAGTACAACAACATCTAGTCGGCGATTGACAACCAATGAAGTCCATGAGCTTCGACGCACAGTGCAGACATTGGCAATTCAGTTGATGAGTTGAAGGAGAGAGGTAGCACTTCATCGCAACAATCAAAGCATCTGCGAACACCAAATCAATAGTGTACTTGTAGTCATTTCATTTAAATTACAAATACTTATTTTGTACAACATAATGTTTTTATTATCAATTGAGATCGTTTTAACTTTATATCATTAATCAAATTTCTGTTTAAACAAATTCAATATATAAACAAATTAAAATATTATGCACAGATAACTCACAAATGTTTAAATTATGCATCAACCATAAGATTATCAATAAAATTTAATGATAAGATTTTTTATTTTTTAATAAAAAATTTATTGGCGGAAAAACTAAATTGTGTCTTTAAAATCAATTATATTTACCGACAGAAAACAATAAACCGTTGGTAATATTGACAGTCCGTCGTCAACTTTACCGATAGGATTTGCTGTAGAATAATCGTTGGTATACTCACCGACGGAACAAACATAACCGTCAGTAATGTTGTAATAAACTTACTTATGGAATAACTAATATCGTCTGTAAATCTACCGATGGATAAATTTTGACCGTTGAAAATTTACCAACGGTTGACTACACAAACAATCGTCGATATATTTACTGACGGTTAAATTTACCGACGGATATTCTGTTATTCATTGGAAATTATTACCTACGGTCATTTTTAAGACGCTTTTGTCCGTTGGTAAATTTCGTTGCTAAACTGTCTTTTTGACAGAATATTTAGGTTTTCTGCTGATAATATTCGTCGCTAAACGACAATTTTCTTGTAGTGTGTTAGTTTTTCCTAAGTTTGTTCTTTGCTATAAACCACAATTATGTTCCATTCCATTAAATTGCACCAACTTCTTCATAATCTAAGAATTTATGATATCGTAATGTTTTCAATGATTTAAAATAATATAAAATTTTTAAATGAATAAAATCACAAAAGAAATATATTTTCTTTACTCATGTAAAAATGATTAATAAATTAATATCTTAAAATTTAAAATAAAAATAAATGCAACACATTTAAAAGTGTTTAATATTTTGTAATTTTTAAAATTCAGTCTTTAACATTTGAATATAGTGACTAAATTTTTTAAAAGTTGTATATTTACTAATATAAATTGTAAAATCAATGTTTTAAAAATTAGATCGGAAGGTAAATTAGTAAGACAAGATGTTTAAGGTTTAAAAAGTTCAACCGGTATTAAGCTGTTATAAAATTGGCTAAAAATTGAATAAAATTGAAGAATTTAAAATATGATTGAAAGAGAATATGCTTACCTATCAAAGGATTTGATATTTAATTAAAAATAGATTGTTAAATGAAATCAATTGATTTATTTAAATTTAAAATAAATTATTAATTTACAAAAATAGACCAATTAATTAATAAACTAATCGATTTTTAATAGCAAAAATTATTAAAATAAATTGAGTTAAAAATTGAACAAAATATTGACCGAATTAAGATTTTTAAAATTAAATCAGTCAAATCGGACGAGGTTTCTAACAACAAAAAATAAAATAAAACATTTATTATTCCTAAAAATGATGCCCTTGGTTGTAACTTGTTAGTAGACCTACCTAAATTTCAATAACAAAGAACGCAATCCACACCGTATTAAGTTGGTGAATGGTATGGCTTCTAAGCGAACGTATAAGCCGAAAATTAAGGCCCAACACTAGAAAACTCTTCCTCTTCGATTCCTACGATCTTATCTTTCATTTCCGAAGTCTCTAGATAGCTCTAGCAATGGCCCTTTTGGGTTTCAAAACCAGACTATGTTATATTTCCTGGTGGCTCCATTGAAGCCACCAAGAACGAACGAACTTGATCACCCATCTGAACCCAACAAGTCACAACCAGATTATTTAATCACAACTTCTGGTGATTGAACGTGACGTATCATCATAAAGCAAAAACACATGTATGTTCTTTTGTTTTGTTTATGATTCAAAGTGAGTTTGTTGTTGCTTCCAAATCATCCCAACATGTTGTTGTTTATCGATTTGCATGCTCAAAGCCCAGAGCTGGTTTCGTCCGTGGTTGTATCACTTGGGCTTCCGTGACTTTTGGCAACAAGTAGTAATTTGGGTGCTTGAGCTTGACAGGTCACCGCCATTAACCACTCAGAAAGGATACTGACACTGTTGGGTTTGCACTGAATGGGGTAAAGCTAAATTTGGTAAGGGTTTTTGCTTCGAAGGGATTGGACAAAGCTCACATGGAGGAAGCCAATTTGATAATAAGGATCTCAAGCATTGTGGGTGTAAATTGTAACTCTTTTGATTGAGAGGTACGGGAGTCCAGTAAATTATGTTTTAAATCTAAAAATTTTATTTAATTTTATAGATATTATAAAATTGTTTTACAAATATAAAAGGTTAACATGTTAATTTCTAAAATTAATCTTAAATATGCATTTAAGCGATTAACCACATAAAAATTGGATGGTTAGTGGAGAGTTAAATAAATATAATATCATTCTAAGTTGTAATATTATGTTAATCTCCATATATTATAAAAATAAAAATAATGAATTAAAAAAGTGTGCTTTATGGCGATATTTATTTTACAATGATTCAAAAAACTTAACCGATTTCGCCGATAACACGAGTTATTATAGTAAATTGAACCAAAAAGTTGAAAACTGAACTGATTTGATTATTTCAATCTTAAAACCTTAAATTATCCAATTTTTCGATTCGATTTTTCAACTTTTCATATCGATTTATTATAGTAAGTTTTATCATTAAAAATCTATTAATTTATTATTTGAATTTTATTAATTAATAAATTATTATAAATCAAAACAAATCGATTATTTTTTATTTAACAAAATTTCACCTAAAATTTAAATTATGTTGTCATTACGAAGAATCTCTTTTATTTAAATTTTAAATTATTTAATTTTATTTAGTATTTAGTCAATTTTATAACAATCTAATATTAGTTGAATCTTTTAAACTTTAAATCTTTTATCTTACTAATACGATTTTTAAAATATTAGTTAGATCATATTTTAAAGTGAAAATAGCACCTTAAATTTTCTATTTCAATTAACTAGTTTTTATCTTATTTAATTAACTATTTCGGTTAAAACGTTATGTCACTTAATCTTGTCCACGCGTTTATATAAGATTCATATATATACGTGTACAAGATTAGGTGACAGTGACCAAGAGTTATAACGTCATAACCGAAATAGGTTACTTTAACCCCACGGTATTAGATCTTATTTTTTTGTTACAAGGGAAAATAAACAAAACTATACTTTCGTCCTAACTAACACAATGATCTGCGGTACAAAATTCCGTGTTGATCACGGTGCATGTGGATCTGACTAACGTCGGAGGCTCCTGGAGAAAATGTAAGTCTGGGCTGGCTAGAGCTATAAGGGAGGCCAGGCTATCTGCACTCTGGTTTCCTTTTCGATACACGTGTTGAAACTTCACTTCCTAAGATTGGCGCAATAGACCACGGATACCTGCCACCAAGGAATAATACTCAGTCACAGATAGGCTAGAAGAGGAGAGAATATTAAATACCTCTAAGAAATCGACTTCTATGATGATACGTCGGTAACCAAGTGACCAAGCCAATTGAAGTCCTGATTGGACACCCCAAAGCTTGGCCTCAAGATGCGAGGCTCTCCCAATCTGGTGCATAAATCCACCACACCATTGACCTTGACTATCCCTAATCAGCCCTCCTGCAGTATCAAGTGTATGTCCTTGCTTAACCGCACCATCCGTATTAATCTTGACCCATCCCTCCATTGGTTTTGTCTACCCAATAAGATGCCCCTCTGCTCATCTAGAGTCACCAAACACACAACTTTCCCTAGTTCTGGCCATGTTTAGCCAATTAACGTAATCCATTACTGTTCTAGTATCATCGTCGGCAAATTAAAACCCGCTTCGAATATTCTGCTATTTCACTATTTCTATAGAAATCAGCAGGCTACCCCGTATATGGTAGCCCATTAAGTCTGTTGCACTTAAGCGTGTTTCGTGAGATTGGAAATCACCCATTGCTCCACTTCGTGCTGAAAAAAAGTCTGGATCAACCACTTCAGGGGAAAATTTACACCAGAAAATTTTGACTTGCAAATAATCACGAAAGGTATGTAAAATTGACTCTTCGTGGCCACAAAAGGGACACTTACTGTCTAGGGTGAGATGATCAACCACTCGCTGTTGGTTGGTCATAAGCTTTTGCTTTATCATTAGCCAAAGGAAAGCCCTAATTCTTTGGGGTCCTGGCCATTTCCAGAATAAGTCCCAAGTTCGTCTAGTCGCAATCGAGAAATGGCTCGCTATAAGGTCATAAGTGACGCCGATGTGAATCTCCCATGATTAGTTGGCCCTCAAACTATGACGTCCTCTGCTGTGCTCGCCATAGTTGGGTGAATCACGGCAAGATCTATGCAGACAGTGAAAGAGAGGTACTATTGAAATAGATGTCACTACCAGTTGCCCACGTCATTCGTATAGTCCGCCACTGTGGCATAGAGAGCACGTTCGAGAATTGGGGAGATCACCATTAACGCTAGTGGTTCCCAATCAGGCATCCAGGTATCCAACCAGAATAAAATATTTCTGCCGAATCCTAATTTCCACTGTAAGCTTTGACGAACAATGTGCCAAGTAGCTGCTATGTCTCGCCAGGTAGCGAAAGCCCCTATTCTATCAATAGTGAGGGGAATATGGTCCAGATCCAGCCGATATTTAGCTTTTAAAATGCGAACCCATAATGCTGAGGGTTGGTTAATCAAGGCCCAACCAAGCTTTGCCAAAAGAACATCATTAAAATCTCTAATACGTTTTAGTCCTAGGCTCCCTGCCTGTTTGAGCTTACATACTTCATCCCATTTCACAAGATGTGTTTTCCTCTGTTCAGTGGTAGCTCCCCAAATAAAATCTCGCGTGATGCGCTCCAAATCGTCACAAAGTTGTCTCGGGAGTCTTACTGTTTGCATAGTGTAAATTGGGAGGGCATAGAGGACGAATTGTGCTAATGTAACTCGCCCAGCTAAAGATAAAGCCTTGGCCCTCCATCTGAAAAGTTTCTTTTGAGCAGTATCCTAAATATGCCGGTAGGAATGCCTCGTGGTACGCTCATGAATCAACGGAACACCTAAATACTTCCCAAGATTGCTTGTACAGGTGATGTTTAAGATTTGACTGAGTTTGCGCGCAGTGGAAGGAGAAACATTCTTATAGAAAAGGATTCTAGTTTTTTCGATATTAACTTTTTACCTTGAAGCTTTGCAAAATACATCCAAGGTGTTTGCAATTAATTGAGTTTGGGATTCCGTAGCTTTAGAGAATAGGATTAGGTCATCTGCAAAAAAAAGGTGAGATATGGGGGGTCCAGTAGGACTCGTCCTTATTGGTTTCCAGAGACCTTGACTCACCGCTTAGAAAATTAGGTGTCCAAGTCTCTGCATTCACAGGACAAAGAGGTATGGCGAGAGCAGATCGCCTTGTCGAATACCACAGGAGGGTTTAAAGGGAGTAGTCCAAGTACCTTGCCAAGCTACTTACATTGATACTGTTGTCACACACTTCATGATAACGCCGAGAAGCTTCACAGGCAATCCAATGTCCCTCAAAGTGCTTTGTATGAACTCCCAACGTATTCTGTCATAAGCTTTTTCGAGATCTATCTTAATCATGAGGTAGCCAATTTTTTTCTTTTTTTTACGTAACGTATGAATGACCTCTTGAACTATGATAATATTATCCGTGATATGCCTGTTAGGAATGAAGCTGACTCCTCCACTAGATGCTCCATAGTGATTTTAGACGATTGACTTGACTGGGTAGATACCCGATACATCACTTCAACGATCAGTCCAGGTGTTAGATTGAAAGCCATAATCACATTTACGCGTCTGGTACAAACTTAAAAAGTTTGAAGCTGCATGCAACTATGGCGTCCTTTTTCAGAGTTCAAATCCTCTGTCCAATATTATAGTGTCTTATTGTGTTCAATAAATCTCAGCCATTTTTTCATGTGGGTTCCGCAAAATAAATGAGAACCTACATGAATAAATGACTGAGATTCTATGAGACAGAGTAATATTGGACAAAAGATCTTGTCTCCCTTTTCCAACATTAGATAAGAAGTTAACTACTTGTCAGAGTCTGTAATATTCCTAATTACCAGCCTTAGGTACCAAACCTAAAATTTTGGGAACAGCCTTTAAATTTGTTAGGAATAACACTGTGCCACTGATCCTCTTCAAATTTCACACTTAACAAAGTTATTTAAGTACCATAAACCTTGGCTACCGTAGATTCATTGGAAAGTTCCCTTCACGCGTAACAGCCCACTGCCTCTAATATTGCCAATTCTTTCTTTCTTTTTATCATGATTTACGACTGTGCATGTGGAGAATTGGAGCCAGCCGATATGGCTTTCACATTGTCCAACTTGAATATGTGTTACCAATCGTACATAATGTAAGGTCACTTGTCATGATCTTCCAATGCAACAAACTATACGAAATGGGTCCTATATCTAGTCTTTTATGCTGCTCGTCTTGCTCCATAAACCATGCAATTATGCTAGGTGGGTGGATATACCCACTTTATGACAGTGAAAAGGGTACATTTGCTCACTCTGAAAGCATGTACCTTAAATACTAACTTTAGACTAGTTTCTCTTCTTCAAGGCATATTCTGGAGGTAATATCTTATATCATACCAATCTTCATCGTACAATGCTACTTGTCTTTGTATATGACACAATCAATCTAGGAAACACAGTCGTGCACTCATCGCTTGGCCCAAACCTAAGCCACTATATGTGCATTTTTCATTTGGATGGTCAACGACTGGTGAACTGTGAGCTGTGTATGAATTGCTAGCTCTTTGGTCACCTCACCTAAGCACCTAAATAGGCAGTTTGGTTTATTTTAAATCAGCATCTCCTCCTGTATCTCACCCCTTATTAGGGTTAATAGGTTTGGCCTTGGTATCACATTTGATCGTAAAGCCACCATTCATGGAAAGTATAGGTCAACTCCATCTCTATTATATATTGTTTGGTAAACGATTTATTTTAGTATTTAAGGTTTTATTAAATTTTATTTTTTTGTGGTGTTTAATCATAACGGAAGAACTTATATAATCATTATAAAATATTAATATTAAAACTTAAATTTTAATAAAGATCTTATAAATCAAAATGCGCCTTCTACCATTATTGTTTATATCGATGTTTTAAAAGTCGAACTAATTCGGCCGGTTTATTAGTAATCAACTTTTTTATTCAGTTTTTAACTTTTCGGTTTGATTTAGTTTAACAATTTTTGTTATTAAAAATTGATTAATTTATTAATTAATCGGTTAATTTTTAAAAAATAATTAAAAACTGACTAATTAAATTTATTGATTTTTATTTAAAATCTAGCAGACATGATTATTCATTTAATATAAAACAACAAGTGGAGAAAATATCTGAAATTGCATGAATAATCAATAACTATTCGTCCACTTAACTAGATTAAAATGGGAAAACAGTTTCCTTCACCATCATCGTATGGAAAAGAATATTTTGACAAGAAAGCTATCACAAATAATAGTGAACCTCTTTTGCGTCCCACAGTTGTTTCGTGAATCCACAATAGATTCTCCAATTCAATCCAATCCCTAATCTGATCATCTAAAGGCAATACAAAAACCATGTCAATTCAATGTCATCATCACCATCATCGTCTTCATTACAATCATCCTATGAATCAGAGCCAACAAAGTCTCTTCCATAATAATCTTGTTATCCCACTTTGGAAGTAGCAGCCATTGAAATGGCTTACGTACGAGTCAGTTAACCATTGTTTCCCACTCATCTGAAGTTCCGCATTCCTGTCGTGCGTTGCATTATTGAAGAGGTATATAATTCACGCCATTATCATTAATCTCGTTTTTTTTAATGTTCTTGAATGAAAGGGATTTAATGGAAATAGTTAAATTGTTTTCTTGTTTATCTCAAGCCCCTCTTTTATTTACTAAAAATCTTATTGTTAAAAGAGACTGTAACAATTTTTTAAACAATTTTACGAGTTGGATGATACTTTTCATTGAAGTTCTAAAATTAAAATTTATAAATTGTAGTTAATATAATTAAAGGTTTCGTTCTTGACTGGAATTTGAATATGGCAATCCAAATTGGTTTCCCAGCTAACTAATTAGTCTTCTTGACAAGAAACTAAGATAATGATAGACAAGAAGGCTTAGAATTGCTTGATTATAACGTGGGCAATTCTTTTTCTAATGTATCAATGACCAAGAACATTGAAGAAGATTGAGATTACAATATTACAACTAATAAGCTTATCTAATCTTATCGGCAAAGATCAATTTGATTGAGATACAGACAAGAAATGCTATCAAATTGTTGAGATAGATATAACAAATACTATCAGCCCCCTTAAGCTTATAATGGTTGGTAATTGGGAGCTTATCATTGGAACGCTGAAGAAGATAGGGGCTTGGTCATAACAATAGCAAGTTGAAGAGTAGATGAAATGTATCTAATGAAAAGTGTTTTGTTAGCCACCAAGTCACGACCAAAATGTATATCAATTTCAATGTACTTAGGACGATCATGAGTGATTGGATCAAAAGCTAGGATTGTCGCACCAAGATTATCACACTAGAGGGTGGGTGTAATATGAGATAGACCAAGTTCTCCCAGAAGAGATGTGAGCCAATAAAGTTCCGCAACAACGTGAGCAATGTTGGACCAATGGTGGTTGACAAATAAAATCCCTTTATGTTTTGATAATTATAAAATGTATAGAATTGGTTAAGAA
>JANITX010000008.1:54769481-54782858 GCA_027564395.1 Erythroxylum ulei
TATATAGTAATTATTATATAACGGGTGAACGGGTATGGGGGTGGTATCCCCATACCCTCCCCGATACCTGACGGGTATTTTTGTTAACCCCCCATACCCGCCCCACGGGTAAAAATTTGCTCCCCATACTTGCCCCCGTTCGGGTAATTTTATCGGGTACCCATCGGGTTCGGGTACAATTGCCATCCCTAACTCTGATACCATTTGCAATAACCTAAACTACCCGCCCATAGATATTGTCTGCTTTGGGTTGCCTCTAGGGCTAAACCCCTCACGGTTTTGCTCTTCCCACCCTTGGGAACACGCGTCTTAAGAGGTAGAGGTATCCATACTCTTATAAGGCATACTTTGCTCTCCTCTCTAACTGATGTAGGATCTCACACTTTTCATTATTGTGGTTGTGTGTTGATAATGGATACTAGGTTCTTGAATTTGTATACTAAGGTTTCTATGGATGTTTGGAGTTGCTATGAATTTGTGTATAATTGGAAAATAAAAATGTTAAACGAGTTGAGTGATACTACGAAAAAGATCACAGAGATTACATTACAACTGATAAGTTTATCTAATCTTATCAGCAAAAATCAATTTGATTAAGATATAGATAAAATTTTGAGATACATATAAAAATTGCTATCAAAGATGATGGACATTTAGCTTATACACATTGCCTCAATAAATTTTATTAAAAGTACTGGATAACACTCATTTAAACTTTTAATGATGAAGAAGATTGATTTATAAGTCTCAAATTTAGATTGACTTATTAATGATTTAATTTAAATATTTTATAAATTATTAATTTTTTATATATTTATAAAAATTTTCGCCTCTCTTTTTTTATTTATAAAATTTAACTATTCAACTAATATCACATATAAATACATTTGTCCAAAGGAAATGAAATGTATTTTGATTACGACTATGTTTTTTTATATTGATAGAACTTAAAATTATTATTCTTTTAAAACAGATAAAAATAATATATTTTATATTTTTATTTTTTTTTTAAAGTAATAAACTATGATTCACATGAAAGAGAAGTCCACGTCACAAGATTGGACCATCATGCCTCGCATGTGAGTATGGGCCTCCCAAATTTTAAGAGTTCCGAGGACATATATACCGAATCACATGCCCATCCTGTTTGGTTGATTGATTCTGAATACGAGTGGCGTACATTATGTTTACCACTTTCGTTATTTATCCAAGACAAATTAAACTAATCAAAACCCTCAACTCTATCTCCCTTCCTCAACTCTCCGTCTGTATCTCAAATTTTTAAATTCTAAGAGTTCAAGTGGAAATTGAAGGTATCTTTGTAATTGATATTAGACTGTCATAAAATTGATTAAAAATTAAATAAAATTTAAAAATTTAAAATATAATTAAAAAATATTATCTTATTTATCAAAGAATTTAAAATTTAATTAAAAACGAGATACTTTAATTGATCTATTTTAATTTATAAAAAGTTATTAGTTTATAAAAATTAATCAAATAATTAATAAATTAGTTGATTTTTAACAATACTAAAAGTTTATAAACCAAATCGAAAAGATAGACAATTAAAATTTTTACAATTGAACCAATCATTTTTTTTATCATTTACACTATATTGTAATTAGTCACTAATTATTTATAAAATTTTCAAATTTTAATTATTGCCTATGAATCTTATAATTATAACATAAATAAGAAATTAGGATTCAATTTTTAAAGTTAAAAATTTTTAAGTTGATAGTATGAAAAATATGATTTAAGATTAGCTTAATAAATAAAAATATAAAGAATTAGGAGAATAAGGAATTAATATTTAATGATAATTTCCCATTTTTGAAAGTTATGATATAAATAAAACATCAAATATTCTATTCTAATTATTCTGTTTCAACTTTATTTTTTTAAATCTCATCCGTATAAATATATGAGTCTATATAAATATATAGATAAAATTTAATAAAATATAATAGAACTATCATAACCGAAACAGAATATCTGATCTCTAAAAATAACGGGATACTATTGGTTTACATAATCTATTGGAATTCTTGTCCAGACGGAGCTCGTCCATTGTGAACCGCTTCATCTTTCTTTAATCAACGCTAGAAACAGCTTCAAATTTACTGCGCGCGTCCAGCAGAGCTGCCTGGAACTTGAAACCCCCTGCGTGGCCTTAACGGAACTTCAATGAATCTCACCAACCTTAAACACTGGTTGTTCCTTATTTAATAAATCAAAAAATAAGTAATTTAAGTTGGAAGCAGCATCTTTACTAACTAGGAGTAAGATTGTATATTGCTAAATTTTCTCGAGCTATGTGTTTAAGGAGAATTTTTCCTAGATATTAAGTTAAAAGTAGTCTCTTTACTTATTAAAAGTAAGATTGTATATTACTCAATTTTTTTAAGCTCTATATTTTAGGAGAATTTTTACTGGATATTAAGTTGGAAGTAATCTCTCTTTTAATCAGGAGTAAGATTACATATTATTAAATGTTCTCGATATTTGTATTTTCGGAAGATTTTTACTGGATGTTATTGTTGTTGAAGTTATTGTTATTTTTAAATATATATTTTAAAATTAATTGATAAATTAATAATTTAATTTTCAATAAATTAAGCGCAAGCTTATATTTTTTAATAATTTAAATTTTGATAAAATATTTTTGAAGAAATTTAAATTTAAAAAGAGGAAAAAAAAAGACATGTAAAAACTTCGAGGCTACATTTGTCGGAAGGAAGTGCCTACTCCGATGCACGTGCCCCTTATAAAAAGCCACGTAAGTGGTGACGAGGATAAATATTACTCTAGATCTGATGGTCCTAAGCAAGAAAGTCCATAGGCAGCCATAGCCATAGGTATGTTGTAGAAGAAACTGAAATGAGTTAACTAAGCCTAAACTCTTTACAAAAATAAGACTACACACACTCCCAGAGACAACGAGAGAGGGTTTTCAGAGCACATCGACTCAACGCCACTCTCTGAACTTAGAATCCCGAATAAACTAGATCCTAATGGGGGAGGTCTTGAAACACTAAAATCTCTGTACTTTTGTCATCATTTATCTAACCAGTAACTTGCTTTTAAATGTATTGAACTTTGTGTTTTGGTTCTGATTTTGAGGGTTGTTTTAGGAGGAGAAGAAACCGGCAGTGGAGGAGAAGAAAATGGAGCAGAAGAAACCAGAAGAAGCCAAACCAGAGGAAGAGAAGAAAAAGGAAGAAGAAAAGCCAGCGGAGAAAGCAGTTGAAGACAAAAAGGAAGAGAAAAAGCCAGAGGAAGCCAAAGATGAGTCACCTCCTCCACCGCAAGAAATAGTGCTTAAAGTTTACATGCATTGCGAGGGCTGTGCTCGCAAGGTTCGTAGGTGCCTCAAGGGCTTTGAAGGTGAGTTCTTTGTGTTCATATCCATTGCTTTTGCTTGCTTGTTCCTTGTAATGGGTATTGGCTAGTTTTTAATGGGGTTTCTTTGTTCTTTAAATTTCAGGTGTTGAAGATGTGGTTACTGATTGTAAGACTAGCAAAGTCATTGTGAAGGGAGAGAAAGCTGATCCGTTGAAAGTTTTGGACAGAGTTCAGAGGAAGAGTCACAGACAGGTGCAGCTCATATCTCCGATACCGAAACCGCCGTCTGAGGAGGAGAAGAAAGCTGAACAGAAGGAGGAACCTAAGCCGGAGGAGAAGAAAGAAGAGGTTTTTTGAGTTCTCTTCCATGGTCTTTGCTTTCCTTCTTTTTTTTTTTTGGTTGCATCCAAGTTGAGTGGATTTATTGTTTCTGTTCATTTCTTGATTGTGTTCGCAGCCTCAGGTGATCACAGTGGTGTTGAAAGTTTATATGCATTGCGAAGCTTGTGCCATGGAACTCAAGAAACGGATACAGAGAATGAAAGGTACGAGCTTTTTTGGGACCCTTTGCTTCATGCAACTCTCTGGTCATCATGTTCTTTTCGGCCTACGAAGATCTTTTCTTTTTTTTTTAATTTCATGGAGAAAGAAAATGTTTTTTCTACCTTTGAATCTCTTAAAAAAGAAACTTGTTCCCTTACCAATCCACGAAATCAACACAATCTTTGGATTATTTTATTCAAGATTCCATTCCTTTCTGTCCAATTAGAGTCAAATATTTCCCTTGAAACTCGACCAATTTCAAATAATCCGCGAACACTTGCATTACATAACCAAATCTGATGTGGGAAATTCTTGTTCTTTGCAAAGGAGTGGAATCAGCTGAACCAGATCTAAAGAGCTCACAGGTGACGGTGAAGGGAGTGTTCGACCCTTCAAAACTAATCGAGTACGTGCACAAGAGAACAGGCAAGCGCGCGGAGATAGTGAATCAAGAGCCAGCGAAGAAGGAGCAAGATAAAGGAAAAGAATCCAAAGAAGAGAAAAAAGGCGAGGAAGGTGATGACAAACAAAAGAAAGGTGGCGAGCAAGAAGAGAGTCAGGACAAGAAAGAAAAAGAAAGTGAAACCGAAGGTAAGCCAACAGGTGAGAACATAGTTGTGGAGCCGAGGAAAAATGAGTATTACTATTACCCACCAAGGTATGCAATGGAGTTTTATGCATACCCTCCTCAGATCTTCAGTGATGAGAACCCCAATGCATGTTCTGTTATGTAAAGAAAAGCTCAAAACCGTGTGGCTGAGATTGGATTTTGGGGACAAAACCAGTTGATAAATTTGCATATACATCCATCTCTCATGTGCCTTCTTCTTTTCTGTAGCATCTGGATAAAAGTGTCATCTGCTGATAAACTGTAGAATTTTGCAAGGCATTGTACCTTTTTCCCCCTTTTTTAACTTTTCATATATATAACTGTATGAATAATGATATAAATGTTACAGTGAAGCATATAAACACAACCTTGTTATCTCTCCATTTCTATAGAATTTGTTATAAGATAGGATTACGAATAAAGATGCATATTACTATATCTCTCCAGACTGCGATCATTGTAAACTACATGTTTCAAGCAACAAGTTGAAAGAAATAATTTATTTGATGGGTTTAATTCAACTGATCCAATAGCAAAACAGGTGGGTTGGAAGTGAAAAGAATGTGAGATTTGAGGAAATGATTAGATCGTGGACCCAGAAATTTGTTTCTGTGAGCTGGTTCTGCAGCAATCAGCATCTACCTAAAGAAAGAAAGAAGATAAAGATAGTGGCTTTTAAATGATCAAAATAATATTAGCTTGGAAAGTGGCTTTCATCACAGGAATTGACACTTTTTATCGAGCATTTTTGGCTGTATTCCTGAAAGCAATGGAATGAGAAGGATACCAACAAAAGGGTATGGTTTTGGTTCATTATCTCCTCATCATATCAGAGAAAGAGATAAGAAGACAAGGATTGAGCTAAGACGAGGCTGTGATGTCATGTTTTCGACAAGGAACATGAGGGATTATTTTTGTTTATAATAAAAAATTGACATCTATAAGTAATTTATCAATCTCGGATCTTAATTAGTTCTTTAAAAACTACATCGAAATTTGGATTAATCGTTATTAGATCATGTTAAATAATAAATAAAATTGAAAATTTGACATATATTTGAAAGAGGTTATTTTTACGTATCAAAGAATTTAAATTTAATTAAAAAATTTAAATAAAAAGATTTGTCTTAGTTTACAAATTTTATTAATTTAAAAAACCGACTAATTAATTAATAAAAAAATTAAATTTTAACAAAAAAATATTAAAGTAAATTAAAAAATAAAAATTAAACTGAAAAATTGCTTGACTAAAAAATTTTATAATTGGTCCAGCCAAACTAATTAGATTTTTTAACTAAGTAGTGTCCATATAAGGAGCAATTAGCATCGAAAAGGGTCCTTTATACATAAATACATAATTTATGAATTATTAAAAAAGTAGTCATAAATTCGAAAATTTACTTAAGAATAAAAGTTCTATATATTCGAAAATTTATAATTCCATAAATGTGTGAGAAAAGATTGTGGATAAGTGTTTTTTGTTTTATTTATTTGTTAAACACTTTTATCTTAATTTATTTTAAAATATTTTGTACTTTTAAAAATGTTCAAATTTTTTTACCAAATTGTTGCTGACATAGTTTAACAAATTGACATGTGATTTTGAGTAATAAATAAGTGATAATTTAGATATGACGAATTTTTTTAATAAATATTGATTATAAAAAATTTCATACTTTACTCAATTTTATAATAATTGCTCAAACTTGTATAAGTAGAACTAAAATGTTTCAATTTTCTAACTTTTAATGAATACAGTTTGACATTAAGTTTTATATTAATGTGGATGCCGGATTGACGGGACAAATCACATTAGAACAATATTTTTGTGAGTTCAGATCTTCTGTCCAATATTATGGTGTCTTATTATGTCCAATAAATCTCAGCCGTTTATTTATGTGAGTTTCGCATGGGACCCGCAAAATAAATGGCTGAGATTTTATGAGACAGAATAAAACAGAGTAAAACTGAACAGAGGATCTGGTCCCTATTTTTGTTACGTGACTGCCAGTTATTATATCTGTATCATGTATAAATTTTATTATTTAAAATATCAAACACTCTAAAATAATTATGAAATAAAACATATGAAGTAGTGTATAATTATTTTAGGGTTTTGATGTTTTTAATTTTGTAGATAATAAAAGTATTCATGATAGAAATACAACTTGTGACAAAAATATTAATTTAATGTTGTGATTAGTATTAAGAAAATTTTAATATCGAACCTTGTTACTGAAAATTGAAAGTTATAGCATTTTAGTACCATTTTTAAAAATTCCGGTTAATATTATAAAATTGAGTACAATTTTAACTTTTTTATAATTAACCCTTTTAATAATAAATTATGTTTAAATAATTAGTGTAAGATCCTTTGTAATTTTTTTGTTACTTTAATGCATCTTTTAATTAATTAAAATATATAAAAATAAATAGAATTACAGAAGATTTTATATCTTAGTACCAATCCAATTAAATTTTCCTTTAACAATGTGTCATTTGTATCATGATTTTATTGATAACTATACATTTATGAAATTACCTGTGGTAATTTATTATTACAATCTTATTTCAATTCATTTCATTCACACGTTGAAGATTTGAGAAAGTGCAAATGTAGGATGGGCGTGATCAGCTGTGCCAGCTTTGCTATTCTATCTGCTTCAATTATTTCATCCATATATTTATGTACGTGAATAAACAGATTGAAACAACAAAACTGGCAGAAGTAATCACGTACCCAACACCTGCACCTTCTCAAATTTTCGTATTTAGATCTTCTATGCGTAATATCGTATTTTAACCTTATTCGGCATAAAAAACGACGTTAGCTAGCTGAAATCCAAATTTTACTGCTACAGAACCCTATGAATCAGTAGGATCGACTGGCACAAGAAAAGGTTTGTCTTAAAACAGTTGACAGTAACTGAAACGGCACGAAAACTAGGATGAGCTTTAGATTGGAATCAGATCCTGTGACTGTGACCACCGAATGTCAAGAGAAAATTTAAAGGACAAATTTTCCTGTAATTTAATTTTTTTAAAAAAACTCTTAACTAAAAAAATCATAATTTTTAATTTTTTTTAGTATTCTTCTCTTAAATTTTAACTAAAAATAATAATCATACACATACGACCCGAATATTAAGTTTATACCAATCAAATACTGTTTGCATGATAATATAACTCAATTCATAAATTCGAACGGAAGTAATTAAACATAACTCAAATTAGTAATTAAATATAGTAATAAATTATTAATTTAAGTCGAGTTTAAATTAGTTTAAATCAAATTTAAAAATTGAGTTGTGTCAAATGACTATTTCACCACAATAGCTTAAGCTATTATGTGAGGCCAACTTAATTGGTTTTATATATTCACTAACACACCCCCTCAAGTGAAAGTCCTTTGGGTTTGAAACTTACACAGGCTCACTCTACCTTGTGCTGAATAATAGGTGGGTGGTAGGATTTGAACTCAGGACCACTTGGTCACAAAGGCTCTGATACCATATTAAATTTTTAATATGGGCAGAGTGTAGAGGCCACTATCAAGAATTGGGCTTGAATCAACTATTGTCCAAATAACTAGAACTAGTTTTTTGGATAGTTGACCCTTACTATTTATAAACCTTTTAACACTTTCATGTCTAGGCAATATGAAACACTCTAACAAGTTGGGTTATTATTGACATTTAATTAGTTTACCTCTCTTATAAAAAATTAAAAACTAAAAAGCATTTATAAATAAATTATAGATTTGTTTGATAAGTTAGTCATAACATATAATCGGTAAGTTACGCGAGCATAATGACTATCCGATTGGACTCGATTCTTGGTAGGAAATTATGATATTTCACAAGAAAGCAAGTCATTATAGAAGAAGAAGAATGAAGTGTAATGATCAACATAGAATAAATTCTTGAGCATCCTAACAAATTTGCCCGTACAAAATGTTTGATTCAGTTCATGTGAGTGGCCTCAGTAGAACTCAAATTATAGTAGAAAGACAGATTCTTATACTATCATACTTTCCTAAGGTTATCGGCACATGGCGTTCCCCCTTTTAGGTTTACACCACTGTTATCCGAATCTATTAGGCTGACTAATCCGGGTCGGGGCTTTGTTACAGTTAAGGCTCCTCGCTCCTTTCTATGGATGTGTTTAGTAGGGATTGAACCGAGTTGCCCTTTTGTGTAGGTATTATGATGAGATTAGGCATGTCGAGAGTTGTGTAAGCACTACTTATAGAACTTAGGGTGGCTCTTTTCATTTTCGCGTGTTATCTTGTATCTTTCTCTATCTATCCATCCATCCATTCATTCAGAGCACAAAATGATTGTTATCGTTTTCGTATAATATTTAATAGATGGATGGATAGAAAGAAGCACAGGATGACATGCAAAAACGGGCATAAGTGAATTGAGCTACTACTTATGTACCAATTAAACATTGACTTGCTATAGATTATTATACATAGGAATGCCACTGGATCCTTTTCCTGTTTTCTTCTAAAGGTTATGTGACTGTTTGTGCAAGAGATTCTTAACGATGAAAGTATATTTTAAACCGCAACATTTGCAACAAAACACAATTTGAATTCTAGCATTTTAAAATGTTTAAATTAAACTTGTAGTTTGCAAAACCGTTTAAAAATTAATATTTTTAGTATATAATTGTTATATATTGTATTTGTGTCATACTATAATTATAGATATTTTTAATTTATTAAATAATAAAATTTATCCATATTATATGAAAAATACTAATATGATGTAGCTCGTTGCATCATTCATATTAATAGAGAATTTAACGTTGGATTATTATTATTATTATTATTTTGTTTTTTAAATTATAAACTTAATTTTTGTAAAATTAAATATTTAAATCTAAATTCTTATAAGAATATTCAACGATATATTAAGAAATATAATATTCATGCCCTTATAATTTTTTTAAATCATGCCCTTATAAGCTATTTTACACATTAACAGTTAATACTAAATAACTAATTTTACCAAATATCTTTAATAAATAGCTGATGTTATTCGCTAGTCAAATTAGTTGATAGAATCAACTAACAGCTAATGCAATCCGTTGTTTGTCAAATAAGACTTATATCTCGTTACTACGGATTCGTTGTTAAATATCTATAAAAGTAG
The DNA here is from genome assembly GCA_027564395.1 of Erythroxylum ulei. Taxonomy (NCBI): domain Eukaryota; kingdom Viridiplantae; phylum Streptophyta; class Magnoliopsida; order Malpighiales; family Erythroxylaceae; genus Erythroxylum; species Erythroxylum ulei. Next base: position 54,779,145 of record JANITX010000008.1, read on the forward strand.
GACTCATTTGTCACGTGACATTATAATCTCCTTTTTGCAAGATTATATAACAACATAAATTTTCAACCTCTTATAACAAACACATTAATTATTATGCATTAACGGAATATAAAATTAATTTATTTTTAAAATTTTAAATACTTGATTTAAAAAATTAAATATTAAAATAAAGATTTTAAAAAGGATTTTGGATTTACTTAATATATTATCCCTTCATTAAAAAATTATAAATGTTATTGTGAATTTTTTATATTTTTTGAATGCAGAAGATATGAAATATAATAATATATGAGCTCAAAGTGTCCAACTTTGGGCCACCTCTAAATAAAGCAAGTCGCCAACTTTTCTTTTTGTCATCTCCTACATTCAACTTTATGAAAAAATGGAGTGCCATACGTGCATTATTATATGAATTAGTGCAGCTTTTAGTGTGACGAAATACCAAGTTGTTTTTCAATAGAAAAGGTATTTATTGATCGAGACGAAACAACATCACAATTCAGGATATGTCCCAATTAAGCCTATTAGAATATTTAGTAGCTAATTTAAATAAAAAGTAGGCTACTATATAGAATCCTTTTAAATGTAAAGGATTGAAAAATACATGTTATTAATTTGCATTTTTTTAGTATTAGTCTCAACTCATTAATGTCAGTTCTGAATCTATGAAACTTCTGCACCAACCAAAGATAATTTGTTTCCACCTTAACTAACATAAAGTCAGATTGTATCAACTAAGATAAAGTTTCTTTGAATGTGACAGCTTTAGCAATATGATGATTATAATTTGATATAAAAAAATCTACGAGACATTTAACAAGTTGACCTTTCTTTTCTTTTATTACTAAGCCACATCACACAGTACTCGATCATGTTGAATTAAAGTTGGTATCTAATTTAATTTTAATATGGTATAAAATTGGTATCAATTATTTTATTACTGGTAATAATTATATATTATATAAAATTTAAAAATAAACATTTTATCATAAAATTTAAATATTATGTTAAAATTAAAAAGTTGAATAATTAATTTTTATTTATACAATAATAATTAAAATTTTAATATATTTTAATTTGAAATCATATTTAATAATAATTATAAATTAAAATTTATTTTTATTTTAAAGTTAAAATTAAATTAATTATTAAAATTAAAAGATGGTTGCCACGTTGTGAAAGAAATGATGGGGGGGAGGTCCAGATCCCCTGTCCAATATTATGGTGTCTTATTGTGTCCAATAAATCTCAGCCATTTATTTATATGGGCCCCATGTGAGACCTACGTGGAGCCCGAAAAAATAAATAACTGAGATTTCATAAGACAGAATAAGACAGAGTAAAACTGGACAGAGGATCTGATATCGGCGGAGTAACCAAACTGACAAAGGTCATCATAAACATCCGTAGGATTGCCAATACTTTTGCCTGATCTCTTGCCAATGTTGCACTTGTGAACCTTTTTATATCCTAACACGTGAATTATACATCTAACTAATTTGAAATTAATGTTTAACAAACTCAAATTATCTTTAATAATTTCTTATGAACTAAGAAGGCGCAACTTGCATGAAAAATTGATAATAGAAATAAAAATGAATATAGTTAGAAATAAGATTAGATATTATCATTATAATTATGATCGTTAGTTAAAAAGAAGAAATGAATACTATTACTATTGATATGGTTGTTTTGTAAAAAATATTAAGAAATAAAAATTTATTTTTAAAATTAATTAATTATAATGTAATTAATAAAAATTAATAATATTATTTTAATTAATTAATAGTGTTTAATTAATTAGTATTAAAAATTTATAAAAAAATAGTTACTAATAAGGAATGAATTTCATTCCTGTACTAAATGTAGGATATAGAGGATTTCTCAAAAGTGAGATATCAAACTATTGTACTTATAATAATAATTAACAATTAACTACCTACTTTTTATTCTTTACTCGGTAACTTTTTCTCAAACCGCACCCCCTAAATTAATGACTTAATTATTAAAATTATTATGTTCTGCTTCTATCTACGTTTGTTACTTTTCCAACAATCAACTGGATGGGAAACTCAGGGTGGACACCAAAATCAAATGAAAAGCTTAAATTGTCTAATAGTTGATTTCGGTTTGATTTATTTTTATAACTTTTATTATTAAAAGTTGATTAATTTATTAATTAATTGGTTAATTTTTGTAAATTAATAAATTCTTATAAATTAAAATAAATCAATTAATTTTTGTTTAACAATATCTTTTTACAATTAAACTTCGAAATTTTCGATGAGTAAGGACAATCTCATTTAATTATATTTTAAAATTTTTAATTTTATTCAATTTTTATCTAATTTTATGATAGTATAATGCCGATTGAATCATTTAAACCTTAAAGCTTCAACTTATCAACTATAATGTCTTCGACGCTTAAATCTTGCATTCTAAAGAATGGTAATTTTTATTAGCAAATTGATAAAAATTAGTATGTCTTGAAATTTCACCATTCCAAAAAATACCATAACATGATTTTATTGAATTATATGCGATGATTAAAAAAATTAACTGATTTAATCGACACAACCTTAAAATTTTTATTGAATCTTTTAAACTTTAAAGCTTTAACCTATTAACTGTAATGTCTTTGACCCTTAAGTCTGTCATTCTAAAGAATGGTCATTTTTATTAGCAAATTGATAAAAATTAGGTTGTTAAATACTTTACGAGTTATGAGAACGAGAGACAATATTAAGAATTTAGTAGTATCAGCTCAGTATAACTTTGTATAAAATTATTGTCGTTATTGAAAGTATTAAGTTAGATGAGAGCTCTACAGATGTAAATAAAGTGCGCCGAACTGCGTTAACAAATTTTAATATTAATTTTTAATTTATGTTTATTTTTATTTTTATTTATGCTAGAAATAACTGTGCATAAGGGAAACTCCTGAATCTTTTAAATTATTTTTTGCAATCAAAGTACAAGTCTAGTTGTCCAAATCTTCACATTAAAACTCTCAACAACCTATGTACGAATTAATTTTTAATGAAATGCAAACGGTGGGAGGAAAGAGGTGTACGTTTCTTTCCTTGTCTTCACCGACTTCACTGCTAAACAGCACCAACAATGGTGGGCCGTTCTGCCGAAACGACCCTTTCACTAGATATTCACAGCAAAATGACTTTTAACAGTCACTGCCTCTGGTAGTGACGTACTAGAAGGAGGGTGCTGACTCTGTTCTTTCAATTACTGCTCCCTTCGATTCATAATAAGTATCATTTTAGAGAGATTTTAATTATTCAAAATAAGTGTCGTTTGTGAATTTTTATGCATATTTATAATTTTACTTCCAAAATTACCCTTTAATTTCTCTCGCATCTTAATTACACATATTATATTTTCAAGACACTTTAACATGTAATTAATAAGGGTATATTAGATATTTCATTAACTTTCTTAATAAATGTGCATTTCTCTATAACGACACTTATTATGAATCGGAGGGAGTAATTTCGGCTAACACCGATCTGAGGCCATCTCGAACCATTACACCAAATTTAGTATGATATAAAATTTTTCTAGAATCTTTTTACACTAAATTTGATGTTACTCTAATCATTATATACCAAATATTTACACCAAAATTTTTTCAAAGAATCTACCAAAATAATTTAGTTATTAACTAAATTAATTTACATTTATATAACCACAATAATTTAG
>JANITX010000008.1:54799706-54809778 GCA_027564395.1 Erythroxylum ulei
ATTATAATCTGTCATTCAATGAATTTGATAATTTATTAATCAATCCCTTGAGTTGGTGAACCCCAAAGCCCTAAGATTAAATCATCAAATTATTTTTGTTTGTTATTTTCCAATATTTACAATTTACTGTCTACCCAAATCCAATCATCTTTTAGGTTTACTGCCAATTTCATTCAAGTAATTAGGATTAATTCGTTGGTGAATAGTTTAGTCCTTGTGGGAGACGACCTTGGAATACTCAATTTGTAGGTACTAGGAACGATTATGTGCACTTACAGATTATGTCGACCATTCGTTATGTAAAAAAACTACTTACCTGCCTTGTTCTTTTCCTCATATCAGGTCCAGGTGTAACATTCACTTTTTCCCGGGCCTGGGATGGAATACTATGACTACCACTACAACTACCACCTTCAACATTTCCACAATCACCGTGAAAACCAGCAAAAGAACTTTTACTACCAATTTCAAAATTCAACATTTATCTTCTATTTTCTCATGTCTATATTCTTCAAGCAATGTTTTCATTTGCCACTTCGCATCATCATTTACTTTTTTATAAGGTTCTACATTTCCTTTAACCTCAATTAAATGCTTCTTTAATCGGTGATTCCTCCACCTTTCAAATGTTTGTTACAAAATAAATAAATTGTATGGTTCTTCATACCTGGGACCAATGCAATATGAGTCCAAGCTGGATTATTGTATCTTCCTAAAGCAGTTTGATAAGGAGTACTTGAAGTACTCGAACTTCCTTCCATTAATCTATAACAATAAATGAAGATATATATCAAAATCATACACAATTTAATTTCATCTAAAACAATTCAATTTTATCTAACACAATTCATCAATAAGTCATAAACTAACAATTCAAGTTTTCAACATACACAATACGTAAGTCCATCATATGTACATTTTGTATGATTACCTTCTTACATGAATATATATATATATATATATATATAGCTAAGGTAGGACTTGGTTTCTTGATAATGAAAGCATATGTTTGTGTTTATTAATTGGACAAATATTTGTGGGCATATAAGATACATTTATGTGCATGAAAGTGAAACTTCTAGCTAATAAATAAACCACACACTTGCTAGCAGGACTTTACAAGTTGTAAAAGGAAATTAGTTATGTCAAATATGATTGAAGTAATAAGATATATTAACTTATGATTAAACTGCATGCATGGTAGGTTGAACATCAAACTTTACCATACTTTAATGTCATACAATTCAATGAAGAAATACATATCAATGTCATCAATCATCGTTCATTCAACTCTATTCAAAATATCCAATTCCAAATTTCCAACCCAGCACAAATCACAAATCTTCAAATTTATTTCCAACGTCCAACAATCTATCTCATTCACAATCACAATTCACAAATGCAATTAAGCAAAAAAGTAAAAATAAAAACACACCAAAAAATTTCTCAACGTATATGGTGATTCGAAAGGATATGAATCTGGATCTTTTCCAGATCCAACGACAGTCAACTCCAGAAGCGATGGTGACAAACCGCGATGGACAATAGACGGCAATGGAGAGCAGACGGTGGTGGGCGTGCGGTGGGGCCTAAAAATGGTCAGTCATGGTGGGTACGTGAGTGGCGACACATGGAGACTGGGGAGGAGGGCATGCGATGGTGGCGTGGAGGAATCGAGGAGGGCGTGCGGTGTTGTCGTTGGGCAGAGAGATACAAGTAGCCACCGGATAGGAGAGTAAGAGAGATTCGAGAGTGTCTAGGAGTGGGAGAGAGATGAAGAATGAGAGAGAAGCAGATGGATGGGTCAGGGGGCGTTTTAAAAAATTTTCAATTTTGTTAATTGGTCCTTGATGTTTTCAATCCTTACTGTACCGGTCGATTTATGGCCAATATTTTGAATATCGGCTGGTACTAGGTAAAAATTTCGGTATCAATCGATACCCACAATTGGTACCTTTTAGCCTGTACTATTCTGTTTTTCGACCAGTACTCGTAACCAGAATTATTGGTCAATAATAATATAATAATTTAATTATAAATCTAATTGGAATTTCTATGGTTGTGATGCAGGAGTATGTAACATCCTTCTTTAATCACTTCTTCAATGAATTGGAATGCAAGAAGAAAGTATCACACATGTCCAATCATTTTTGGCACGGTGGATTAAAAATCAAAGAATCCTAGGCACATTTCAAGAAGTGAAAATTGCAAATGGCAAATGCATTGGAAATAGTCCACCCCTTGAGCCTTTCGTTGGAACATGGAAGGGTTATTTATTAAACCATTTTATTTTTTCCCATAATTGTGATTTGTGACAAATAGATATTCTAATAAGTTCAATAAGATTAGACAAGGTCGAATTTGCTCCACACTATTCCTATTCTATATTCCTAATGATGGGTTCATTTTAACACACGAATAAAATTTTTGATTGCCTAGTGCTAAAAGCAACAAAAGTACAACAAAAGGCCAATAGATGCGAGGATCACAGCAAACCAATAGTTTTGACATGATTGATCAATTGTCAGATGGAAAAGAAGAGATTTAAGGAAGAAATAATTGAAACGTAATTCTCAATCACGTAGGGTCAAATGTCTTATCGACATCTTCATAGACCTCTTCATGATCATAATTGTATACACCTTCCTAAACACTACATCGATCACAAAGTTCCATAGTCAACCTTGCTCTCAATTTGGTCGGTGGGTATAGTAGAACCTGAGGGAATGAATGGTGAGTGTGTAAGGTGATATGTGTTATGGCCCTAAATTAAGCAATTTGATGCGGTTTTTGGCAGCAAAAAGCAGGACAAATAGACGTAGAAAGCAATGGTTTAAGTTAACTATTCGACCGAATGGTTCCTTTTGGTGGTTCACCTGCTTTTTGTTTGGGTGGGTCTAGAGTTAGGATTCCTTTTTAGAATAGTGGTGGTATGGGACGTATGTAATACTTTTATAAATTATATATTTTAAATAAATTATTTAATAAATTGCTGATTTAAAGTTAAATAATAAAACTAATTTAATTAATATTTATAAATTAAATATATTTTTATTAATCATTCTTTAAGTTATTAATGTAATATAATCACTTAGGTTATGTTTGGTTGAACGTAAGATTTATAATGGAATGAAATATAATGATTTATAACGGAATATAACATAAATGAATGTAATATTAGAAAATTGTTGTTTGAGAGGGATGTAAGGGTTTATGATGTAATATAATACATTAATGAAATATTGCTTGAATAAAGGGTTTATGATATAATATAATGTAAAGTTGTTTATCATTTTACATTCCATCATAGACCTCCCAAATCGGGAATTTTTTATTTTTACTGTTTAGGATGAAATGAGACGTAATATGAAACTCTCATCTTCTATCTCATTTTATTTCATTATATTATAAACTCTTCTCTCAAACAATGAGATTATATTACATTTCATTATATTTCATTAATAAACCTCCAATTAAACATAACCTTAGGTACGATTTGAACGTGGAAATCTTTACATTAATGTGCATATAAACACTAAATTTCACTAATTTGAATTCGGATGAAAATTTGGTTGGATTTGAACTTTATTTTTAAAATAATTAAATTAAGTACATTTTTTAAAATTTTAATTTAAAATAAATTAACCGAGCTAGGTTCAAATCCAACCAAATTTTCAATTGTTCAAAGTAATTACGCTTGGGCTTCAAACATACCTCAAGTTGAGGAATTCGAGCCCAGTTCGGCTCAAAGTCAAGCCTAATTGGTCCAATTAAGAGCCTTGAAGTTGAACTTTACTTGCAACTTTTAACCTAAAGAAGTTATCGTCTACCTCGTAGTTCATGGTCACCTATAGTCTCCTTTTAGCTCACTAGGACCTCAAACTTGGTGGTGGTTTCACGAGGCTCTGCTTTGGGGATGTTGGGCTCTTCTGACAGATGGATAGGCCCATTAGACTACCTTTGAAGGCCTATGTCTACGAACATAAATCGTCAAAATGGTCATGAAACGGAGGTCATCTAATGAAGAACTGGGCCGTAAATTCCCAAACCAGCCTAGTGCTTTTTTTGGTAAGTGTTAATTTATTTCTTAACGCATGTACCAACTAAGTCTCAGTTTGATTGAATTTATATCAACAGAATTTTTTTAGTAGATTTTTTTTTTCTGTAGAGTTTTTTTAAGAAGTCAGTTGTCACTGTCATTTAAAAAAGAACTTTTTAAAAGAGTTTCGTACAGCAGACTGTTTGACAATATAAAAATAAAAACACTTTTAATTTTAACTATATTTTATTTTGTACTAAAAATTATTTTTGTATATAAATATTATTTAAAGTATATTAAACGATATGCAAAGCACAATATATTAATTATAATATAAATTTAAACCATATGAAACATAAATGAAAATATATCTAACCAAATCTTTTATATAGATTATAACATAAATAAACTAATATAGAAAATAAATATTAAAATATATAAAAAGCTAAATAATATTATATAAATCTCAAAACAAATATCTAAATTGAGTAAATAGTTAAATACATAATAAACGAGAAGTTGAGTTTGTGAGCATTGTGAGAATTATGTATAAAACATAAGGAAAAAAAAGACTAAAAATAAGCTTATTAATTGATCTGAAAAATTTACTTGAAAAAATGTTTTTTTTTAAGCTTCAAATTTGAACTTCTTAAAAAGTTATATTTTTATTATAAAAAAAGTCATATCTATTAAAAAAGTACTTTTTTTAATTTTACAACCAAACAACCATTTCTTAAAAAAGATTTTTGTGATGAAAAAAATTATTTATTAACCTGTCAAAAGCTCATCCAAACATGCATTAAAGAGGATTACAAGAAATGAGCAATAATCTGTTAACTATAAAGATATTCTGTTCCAACTTAGAGTTAAACAGAGTAATTAGACAAAGGATCAGAACCACTAATCCTGATGTCTTATTGCAGCTGTCAGCGATCCACTGCGTCTAAAAACATCAACACATGTCTTGTCGTCGGAGAAAAGAAACGAATCACGTCTTTTCCCTCATCGAAAAACAATAATTATTCGCCATTAACAAACCTTAATTAATACACAACTCGAGATCACTGTTGTAATGGTCGGTACTGCTGCTAAACCTAGTGCGACACGTTTAAGGCAGAAGAATCCAATGCCATCACTTTCCAGTGTCGCCACGTGTCCTGAACTCTTCGAATATAAATCACTGTCAGCTCCTCAATCTTACCGACCATCCTGAAACTGGCGGCTAAACCGATTTCCTCGTTCGTCAGCTTTTGTCTTCCCCATTTTGTCGTTTATACGTCCAGAAGTTCGTTTGTTCAAGACACAAGAAATCAGGAAGAAGAAGAAAGAAACATGGGTCGCTTTTGGACTTTGCTTGCTCACCTTCACTCCGCATCTGGGTGATTCTCGCTTGCTTGCTCTTGATCGGATTAGTTCTTGACTTGTTTTTAAGATATAGATCTTTACTTTTGCTTGTTTCATCACACGCAGGCCTGTCTTGATGCTGCTATATCCCTTGTAAGTTGCTAAAACAATGACCCAGATAAACAAAAACTTGGTTTGTTCTATTTGTTTTGTTTCTTTGAGGACCAGGAGATCAATGATTTTCTTGTTTCTTCTAAAGATATGCATCGGCGATTACCATGGAGAGTCCTTCAAGAGAGGACGACGAGCAGTGGCTTGCTTACTGGATCATATATTCGTTTCTGACTCTATCTGAGATGCTACTCCAATCCATCTTAGAGTGGTAAAATTCGGATAAATGTTCAACAGATTTATTCAAAAGAATCTTAATTTCTTTAGTTTCTTATCACTCATTAGCGGGTTCAATCTTCAGGATTCCGATCTGGTATACGGTGAAACTTCTAATGGTGGGATGGTTGGTTCTGCCACAGTTCAGAGGGGCAGCTTACGTTTATGAGAAGTTCGTGAGAGAGTATGTCAGAAAGTATATAGGACACCACTCATCTAATGGAATTAATGTGAAGGGCAAGAGCAAGTTTGTGAAGTTCATAACCCCCAAGAACGTAAGTTAATGATATTGTCTCTTATTTTTGTTAAATAAGGACGATGACAATAAGCCAATTTTTTACAAATAATTTTTTAAAATTAAAAATATATAACAATTTATTTTTTAAATTGGATCTGAATCTGAGTTGTTTAGGTCTAAGCTTATTGAGACTCAATTCTTTTATATAAAAAGTTATTGTTTTGCTTAAAATAATTACGCCTCGAGTTAATATGGGCTCGACTGTAGCATATTAAAAACCATTAAATTTAGATTCATAAGCTAAAAATTGTCATTCCTAATCCTGATTTGAAAAAAATATAGTTTTATTATCAAGTTATTTATTAAAAATTTATTAAAATATTTAAATTAAAGATAAAAAAATTATAAACTGAGTCTAATTTCAAGTCTTTTAATTATATCTAAAGTCTAATAGAATTTGAGCTTATATATACAAGTTTACACTTGAATTTATTAACTTTTTCGAATTCAAACTTGAATTTAAGAACCTTAAATTAACCAATTAAATGTTTATTTTCAAAGGTTGCCATTGAAATTAAGTAGAATTATTTATATATATTCATTTCCACGCATATTAATTAACAATATAATAACTTTTGTTCAAATATATATTTTGACTGGCTTTTAAAAAAGATTTGTTTTAAAAAATTTTAATATTATAAAATGTTTTTTTAATAAGTTATAATAATAATAATAAAAGTACATTAAATTACATGGTGACCTCCTTAACTTACTTTCACACTTAAAAAGAATGGGAATTCATGGAATTGGAGTTTAATTTGCATTTGTGGACAGGGAGAGCAGGAGGCTGACTGAGGAGTGAAAGGCTTCAGCTTTTGCTTTGTGTGGATCCTTTTCTTCACTTTGTTTTAGCTAATTAATTACTATTCTTTCGGTGGGCTGCAAGTAGACCATTTGTACACCTAATTTATAATGCTTTCATAAAAAAATATTTGCATCAATATTTTCTATTGCATTTAAATAAGTTATAAATAAACAAAGTATGAAATTGTTTTCTAATGCAATACCTTATACTTTTAATTTTTTAAATATGTCTAAAATAACTTAATAAGAGATCGGAATGACCATCAATATGTATTTTTAATTAACTCGTTACGACAAACACATTTTTTTTATAAATCACCATTTTAAAATTAATGTAACTAAGATCAATTGATATATCTTCTTCTTTTACATAAAAATCAGTATGCTCAATATAATTAATATTAACTTGATTATATGTTCTCTTCTTATTAGGCCTTTTGAATACATGATATAAATTTTATAAAATCTCTGATAAAATATAATTATTAAAAATAAAATTTAATAAATAAAATACATATTATTTATTCTCAAATTATAAGTAATGTAAAGAAGATCAATAAGTCTATAATGCTTCAAAATATTTTCATTTCCTAGCATGAATGCGTTCAAAAATTCATTGATTATATTCGCAACCTAGTGCATAAGTTATTTAACTGAAGAATCTAATAGTAAATTTTTTTAAAGTTGGAACACTTTTACCAAACAATCTCAACCATTCATATGGATTTTAAATTAACAGTTATGATAAAGATATAAAAATATGTTGTCAATAAGTATAGAATGAAACTAAAATTGTAAAAATTTAGTAGGCTACATTTTTTTCATAATAAGATCTATCTTTATAAATGGTCTAGAGATGCTATTTGAATCTTCACGATACAATTTAATTTTATTTGTCACCTTTGATTGCTTTTCATAAGAAAAAAAACTTTTCACTTAATCATATAACATATCGCTCATGATATAAACATTTGTATATGCATCTTCATTATATAAGCACCAAAGATTGAGAAAGTAAGCTATTAAGTATATCCTTTGAGTAAGAAACATCCATTTGTCACTCAAGCATATTTGTATAGCCTTTATACAAATTTTCTTTTCTTAAAAAATATTGATAATTATCTTTCAATTTTTATATAATCCAAAGATGATTTCTTATCTAAGTTAACAATCCTTAACGACCTTGTAAATGAAACTTTTATAATAATCAAGTAAGCATAAAAAATTATTATCTAAAGTAATTGTATAAACCTCTTTTTATTCTGACCAATTTGATTAATCATAAATTTAAAAGTATTTAATTGTCACTAAATCTTAAAATACTTATTTATAATTATAAACACTTTTTAGAGTTATAAATATAATTGCAAACTTGATAAAAGTAGGACGCACCATTTTAACCAAATATTCTTGCTTTCTTAACCAAGGTAAAAATATAAGATGTTTATATACTAAAATTGTGATTATAGATGCGTATGAAGAAATATTGGAAATATGGTTCATGGAATCAATATCTTTTAAAATATGAGTTATATAATGAGCTGGAGACTAATAAAATATGCTTATACGCTTGATCATAAGTATCTAAATATTTTAATGTGATTTTTAAATTTGTCAAAATGTCAAATAAGTGAAGACTTGATATATTAATTTCTATATATAAGAACAAAGGATACATCCAAGACTATAACAACTATAGAGACGCTAAACTACATAATTATACCATAGAGTTATGGAAAAAAGTGACAGAGAAGAGAGCGCGATAGAGTGCATTTATCTCATAAAACCAATTTAGTTTCATGCCAAAAAGCTCATACATAAGCTATACATCTCGTTAACGTAATTACCCACCTATATCTACTTAGAGTTGATATAGGTCCTATACCATATTGTTATTAAAGGTTTTTAATAAGTAGATATGATTAAATAAAATTAAATTCAAAATTATACTAACTTTTAAAATATTAATAAGAAATGCATTAAAATATTAAGTATTTAAATTTTAATTTATTGTAAATATTACCCTCATTAATTGGTATTACTAACTTATATTGTCATATAAATTATATTAATTTATATTAAACAATATATGAAATTTTAATATTTGATAAACTAGGATTCTAAGCTTTCAAACAAAGTATAATGAAATAATTTGTTAATTGTTTATTTTAATTAATATATATAAATTTATTTGTTAAAAATTTCACATATATAATAATGTAAATAGATTCAATTTATGTAACGTTGCACATAAGCTTGGCTAATGACGAAGATTTAATCAACCTTTTGGTTTATATTTAACAATGAATTAAAAATTTTCAATGAATTAAAAAATATCAATATTTAATTAAAATCTTTATATTTTAATAAAATTAAATAAAATTTCGAATTTAAATTAAAAAGAATTACCCCGAGAAAGTGTCAACAACTTGGAAAATGAGTTTAAGCTTGAATAATTTATCTCTAAGCCTCAAGTTACTGGTGTTTCAAAGTGGGCTGGCCCGTCCTCATGACAGATGACGGCCCTCCCGAGCACTCTCTGCCTGGCTCATGGGAATATCGGTCCTCTTGTAACAACTTTGGAGGCAGACAGTCTTCAGTGGGATTTTACCCCTCACGGCCTTTTTACTATGGAATTTGCTTACGAGTTAATCGACGGTCGGCTCACAGGAAACCGGCACCCTCTGTGGAGGATTATCTGGAAATGGGCTGGCTCGCAGCGTACCAAATTGTTTCTTTGGCTTGTTGCTAAGCGGAGATTACTGACTAATCAATAGTGCGTGGCTCGTCATGTTGCCTACGACAGCCGTTGTCAGTTCTGTGGACAGGAAGAGTCAACTATCCACGTGGTACGGGATTGTCCGCAAGTGCAAACTATTTGGTGGAAATTTCCTCACGACGTGGTCGATCTGGGATTCTTCCAGCAGGAGGAGACGACCTGGTTAACTTCTAATCTTACAAAGCATATGCTGGTACATCAGGATGCGTGGACCATGATCTTTGGCATTATCTGTTGGTTCCTTTAGAAATGGCGAAACAACAGCTTGTTTGAGCTAGGCTTTGTTTGGTCGGTCGCGGGGCACCTGGCTATCCTGGATTACGTGGGATGGATCGCTTGTGCTCGAGCCATGGAAAATTGTGTGTTTCTAGCGCAGGGCCTTCCAGTGGGTTCCTTCGTGGGGTGGGCTAAACCTACCGTT
>JANITX010000008.1:54876668-54902934 GCA_027564395.1 Erythroxylum ulei
AAAACCTAACTTGATCGTCGGAGGGGCTAATCGGGAACCAACCCCCGACGTGCCTTCTTTGTTTTGCAGGGATCTCATCCATAGAAAGCAGCCAGCTCATGGATCCAAACGGTAACGTTCCGTTCTGTCAGAATCAGGCAGAACCAAGTATAATAATAATATAATTTATCATTGTCTTCCATCTACAAAATGTTGGATCTTTCAACACATTGGGTTAGTTGTTGACCAAACATGCAATCACCATAAAAAGAATTTGTTGAAAAAATAGTGAAAGTAGTGAATTATATTAAATGTGGGAGGTTCTTTACATATCAACAAGTGAATAATAATGAATGTGGGAGGTTCCTTACATATCAACAATTAGATGCCTTGTGGGTATTACAGGTCTTACGTGGAGTCACTAAAACAAGATAATGCAACTCTCAAGACATACTCTTTAAATCTTAACTCCCATACTCATAGGCTTTACTACTCTCCAATAGGAAAGTCTATCTATTTTTGAATTTTACTCCAGTTTCGTGCTTCTTTACTTCTTTAGGCTTAATATAAAAATTTAAAGACATTGTTTATGCTGCATTGCCTCATAAAGGACTTAGCGTTAACACTGCTAATTTTGTTGATAAAACTACTAAATGATTAATTCTTACAAAACTAACATCTTCATTTTTCGTTACAGATAAATGGAAGGAAGTTCAATTACTCCTGATTAAACTGCTTCAAGAAGATATAACGATCAGCTTGGGCTCAAGCATTAGTCCCAGGTATGAAGAATCATACAATTTGCTTATTTTGTAACAAGCATTTGAAAGGTGGAGGAATCACCCGATTGAGGAAGCATTTAGCTGGGGTAAAAGGAGATGTAGAACCCTGTAAAAAGGTAAGTCATGGTGTGACGTGGCAAATAAAAACATTGCTTGAAGAATATCAACATGAGAAAGATAGAAGGGAATGGCTGAATTTTGAAATTGGTAGTGGAAGTTTGTTTTCTGATTTCCGTGGTGATTGTGGAAATGTTGAAGGTAGTAGTAGTAGTGGTCGTAGTGGTACTGATAGTGTTCCATTTCAGGCCTAAAAAGAAGTACCTGAACTTCATGTGAGGAAGAGAAGAAGGTAGGTGACTAGTTTTTTTGCACCACGAACAATTATTGGAGCCCAACCTTCAATTCCTAGTGCAATGCAATCAAAAGATGCAGCTCACAATGTCGATATGGTAGTAGCTAGATGGTGGTATGATACAGGTTCATCATTCAATGCTTCTCAGTTTTATTATTATCAACCTATGATGGATGCAATAGTCTTTTATGGTCCAGGACAAAGGTCCTTTGATTGATGACTTAAGAGGTAAACTTTTGAGTTGGTCTATTTCTGAAATTAGAAGTTATTTGGCATAAAGAAGAGTGAATTGGGGTACTTATGGATGTTCAATCATGTGTGATGGTTGGATAAATAGGAGACAAGAGTCTATTATTAATTTTTTGGTTTATTCTACAAATGGCTATATGTTTTTGAAAATCGATTGATGCATCTGGCCTTATTAGAAATACTAAAAATTTGTTTGCGATATTTGATGAACTTGTAAATGAAGTAGGACCAGAAAGCATTGTTCAGTTTATTACTGACAATGATTCCGCTTATAAAGCGGTAGAAAAAAGGTTGCAGAATACGTATAATTCTTTTTTCGAACTCTTTGTGTTGCACATTGCATTGACCTAATGTTAAAAAATATAAGAGATCATAGGTATTTTCCTGTTATTAATGAGACTATGTAGAAAGCTAAAATGGTGACAAAGTTCATCTATAATCGTGCATAGGTCTTCAATTTAATGAGAAAGGAATTTACTAATGGTAGAAATTTGTATCGTCCTACTATAACAAGATTTGTAACAAATTTCTCATCAATTTAATCTTTTATTTCGATGAAGAAAGAGTTAAGACAAATGTTTACAAGTGATAAGTGAATTACATCTCAGCATGTTAGGTCTAATGCTGGAGTGGAGGTTTGTAGTATTATATTGGAAGATAGAGAATTTTGGTCTTAATGTCAATTTTTTATCTGAGTTTGTGAGCCTTTGATGAGGGTGCTTTACTTGACTGATAGTGAAGAAAAGTCAACAATAAGTTATTGATGTCGTGGAGAAAGCGACGGAAGCAATCAAGGCCAATTTAAAATATAGGTTTTCTTTGTACATACCATATCTTTCAATCATTAATGAGAGAAAGGAAAGACAACTTTCTTCTCTGTTGTTTGCAATTGGGGCATTTTTGAATCTTAGTGTCTATTTTAGACTAGATCTTACTAAGCAAGCTGAAGTTAATAGAGGAATACTTTTAACTATTACAATAATTGTTAGCATTGACGTGATGCAAGATCTCTTAAGCTCACAAATGAAGCTTTATAAGTTGTCTTATGGAAATTTTGAAATGTCAATTGCTATTCGATAAAGAGGAAAACTTTCTCTAGGCATTAGCTATTTCCTTTTTCTTCTTTGCTGAAAATTAATTATTACTTTATTTTGTTTATAACACTACTTTTGTTATCTTATGACATAATGTTTCTTGGTGGGATTAATTCGAAAATGGTGTTTCAGAATTGAAAATGTTTGCAATTTGAATTTTAAGTCAATATGTGAGTGCAACAGACTGTGAACAAAACTGGAGCATATTTGAATTTATTCACTCCAAACAAAGGAATAGATTGGAGCATAAGAGGTTGAATGACTTGGTTTTTGTTCGTTATAATTTAAAACTTCGAGAAAAGTATATTATTAATTTCGATATAATTTCTTATAAGTTTCTAATAATTAAATTTTATTTTTTACTAGGAGTCTTAATAGCACAAGTAGTTTAACTAATCCAATTTTCATTGATAATATTGATCTTTTGGCAGATTGGGTTTCTAAAGAACCAAATTTGGTAGATATCAATGACTTGGAAGATAATCTTGGATGAGAAAACATTTACATGTCATTTGGTGCATTAAATTTGAATGATAAAGATGATAAAACTCCTCTCAATGATTAAAGTTTTGTACCAAATGATAACTGAAGTCAGTGCAGTTATAGCGGTTATCATCCTGTTGACGATTGAATTTCGTTTCAGGTTTTTGTTTTACTCTTCTTTTAATTTTACTTATATTTCATGTTTATGTTAAATTCTATACATATAATGTAATTCTATACATATACATGTTTTTGTTTCAGGTTTAACTTCTACTTGATTATTTTCTAGCTTTGAACTCTTGTTGTAAATTGTAATAGTTAAGGATATTTATTGTTCTTTTTATTAGATATTTTGATGTAATTATTATTTATTAAAATGATGAAATTATATTATTGTAATATTTTAAATACTTTGTATTATTCTTAATTTTATATTTGTATGATAATGATTGTATTTTTTCATGTTAATTGTAGTTATTATTTATATGTGAAATATTTAAAAATTATTGTTATTTCATATTAATTGTGATTATTAATTATTGTTATGATTTTTGGAGACAAGATTTATGTAAACTTGTAAAGTATACAGTACAATTGTACAATATGCTAATGGGCTATTTTGCAAATTTAAAAAATTTTAAGGACTATTTTATAAATTTAAAAAATTATCCGAAACGATACCCGATATTGACCGGTACTAGTACAATACAGTACCAGAACCTAATCTGGTACCAAGTTTGCTATGGTATTCGCAACTTTGATTTGAAAGAACTAGGGTGGGTAAAATAGTCTTAATTATAGAATTAATCAATAACATTACGAAAGTTCATGGGGGTGTATCCACATTTGGAGGAGAAGGTAAAAAGATTGTACCAGGTGATTATTAATATTATAAATAATAAAAAAATTAGTTTTATAAAAAAACTATTTTTGTTTAATAATGAAGATTATTAAAGATCATCAAATTATGCAGTTGATCCTTTAGTTAAACAAGTTGCAGTTAAGTAATTTTTGACATTCAACCTCCAGTAGCAAAATAAATTTTTCTGAGCAGCAGCTAATTGAGATTATCAAGGTCTTATAATCTGTAACAGAAGATGAAGATAAAGTATGTATCCAAAGCAATTATTGGATTGAAAAGATTACTGATATACTTCATCAAGTAATCAAAAGTTGGAAGCCGACCCTACCCAATCAGTATTTATCCCTCATGCTCTACATTCAAGAAATTGCTAGCTGGTATGGTCTAATGTTTTGGTTTTTCGGCTAGTGGTCTTCTATTAGACTCCTAAGTTCGGATTGCGGGATCATGCGAGTGTTGGCCAGCCTTGACCAATGCTTGGCACGCAAGTCGGCACGAAGAAGGCGTGTTGACGAGGGAACAAAGTGAAGCCTTGCAAGTTGGCGAGCAAAACCCGAGGAACTTGCGAAGTAGGCAAGGGATGTGGGAAGTATCGATGAAGATCTCGAAAGTAGGTAAGATTCGATACGCGTGGGCACGTGTAGACGCACATTCGCAGAAATCTTTGACGAGACGTAAGATTTGGATGCGAGGTCGCGCGGAATTTGCGAACTAAGTCATACGAGACTCAAGGGTGCGCGAGAATGTGCAAAGGCATACCAAATCCCGTGAAGATGCGCAAAGGTATGCGAGAGCGACAAGACGCATAAACACTTGACTTTGATGAGACAGGTCGAAGGTATATGAAATACTGACTTAGATTGTGACTTCTACTTAATTATGGAGCAACAAGACTGTACCATGAGTGAGCTTGATCATGGAACGAACGAGACTGCACCAATCTCTGTCCTTTCTCTTCCTATGTAAGTTCATTTCCATTTCCCATGTAGCCAACAAGAGTTTCAGGTCTCTTTGCTGCATAATTCTCTGTATTTCACTACTCCTGTGCTTGAAGGTGTGTGTTTCTGTGACAGTATTTTATCTAATGGCACCTGAACGCAGTGATGCCTTGCAACTTACTGTTAAACAGGAAAAACCAACTCTTGTCCCTCCTGCAGAGGACACTGAAAAGGGTCATTACTTCCTCTCAAACCTTGACCAAAACGTTGCAGTGATAGTACGAACAATTTACTGCTTCAAGTCTGCTGAGAAAGGAAATGACAGTGCTGTTGAAATTATTAAGAATGCCTTGTCAAAAGGTCTTGTTAATTACTACCCACTTGCAGGTCGATTAACGGTTAGCTCAGAAGGGAAGTTTATAGTGGATTGCACAGGAGATGGAGCAGTGTTTGTGGAAGCTGAAGCCAACTGTACAGTAGATGGGTTAGGAGACTTAGCAAAGCCTGATCCTGACACACTTGGAAAGTTGGTTTATGACATCCCTGGTGCTCAGAACATATTACAGATTCCTCCTTTGGTTGCTCAGGTTTGTGAATTTTGTGACACTATGCTTCTTAAATGTATTTAGGGTGATGACTTGGGCTATACACTTTCTATGCTTCTTAAATATATTCATCAATTTCTTACAGTGGAGGAATTTATATAGTTTGCAGGGCCAGAAACTTAAAATTATCAGGGATTACATCAAATTTCGATCTTGCTTCACAGGTTACGAAGTACAAATCCGGAGGATTTGTTCTTGGTTTGTGTGTGAACCACTGCATGTTTGATGGAATAGGAGCAATGGAATTTGTGAACTCCTGGGCCGAAACTGCCAGGAGTTTGCCTTTGACAGTCCCTCCATTTCTGGATAGAAGCTTACTCAAAGCCCGTCACCCACCTAAGATAGCGTTCCCAAATCTTGAGTTCGCTGAGATTGAGGACATATCAGAAACTAGTAAGCTTTATGAGGAGAAGGAAATGCAGTACAGATCCTTCTGTTTTGATCCTGACAAGTTTGAAAAGCTTAAGAAAAAAGCCATGGAAGATGGAGTTCTAGCCAAGTGTACATCATTTGAAACTGTGTCAGGTTTTGTGTCGAGAGCTCGTTGTAAGGCACCATGAATGCTACCTGATCAACAGACAAAAGTACTGTTTGCTGTAGATGGAAGGGCTAAATTTGTGCCACCATTACCTGAAGGTTACTGTGGTAATGGTATTGTTCTTGCAAACTGTGTGCGTAAGGCAGGAGACATAGTAGATAGTCCACTATCCTTCGCAGTAGGGCTAATTCATGATGCAGTTCAAATGGTTACTGATAGTTACATGAGATCAGCTATTGATTATTTTGAAGTTACAAGAGCTAGACCTTTTCTGGCTGCAACTCTTTTGAACACAACTTGGTCTCAGTTATCTTTCCACATTGCAGACTTTGGGTGGGGTGAACCCATTTCATCAGGACTTGTGGGTTTGCCTGAGAAGGAAGTAGTTCTCTTCCTTTCTCATGGTAAAGACAGAACCATAAATTTGCTTTTGGGTTTGCCTGCAGCTTTGAACCCAATAAAAAACATTCATGGATTGTTAGTTTACTCCTGATTACTGCTGTGGATTATGTATATCCTATTGCAAAAAGGAGAGACAGACATGAAAATGTCTCCTAGAATCTTTGTTTCTGCTTATTTTCTGGTTAAATACCCAAAAATCAGTAATCTTATCGTCCAACTCTTGAATAAAACAACACTGGTATTCTCTATCAAATGTTCGTTTGCTGATGCGACTGTAGTTGCGATACATTACGAATAATGGTTCAGTCCTGTCCGGACCGTGATCATAATATTACTGTTATAATTCACAATTTAAAAGCCTGGATGCAGTTTACATCTTACGTTACTCTTTTCAACTTCGCTCTAATATATTCATTGGATTATAGTGAAGGGTTTTGAGGGGTACAGAAAGAAAATTAAACCAGATCCTAAGATAGCTCATATATAATTAAGATATTATATCTCACTCTAAAATTTAAAATCCTTATATAGGATTACTTGTAAATTTCCAACATCTTCCCTTTACAAGTGGATCCGTCCATATTAGACTAGCTCGCTCTCAACTTATTGTTTATGTAAAGCCATTTCAGTCACTCTATGAATCACTCATTCATACGCACTAAATTCATGAATTTCTATTTATCGAACTTCGTCAGCCTAACTCTGATACCAATAAAAGATTTTGAGGGTTCTAAGGAGAAATTGGACAAGATCCAAGTAAGCTTATACACATTCAAGACATCATATCTCAACCAACAACTTTAAAGCAATAAGTTACCAGTCTTATTTTTGTATATAACTTACTTTATCCTTATGTCTCTTTGAGATAATGTAACTCTGTAAGTTGGCAATACACTGACCATCGTAATATTATGATCTTGAGTGCAATTGCAATAAATTATGAACAATGGTTTAGGCCAATCCTTCGTTCTATTATATTCATCGGATTACCGACCATCTTCCAGACCAAAATTAAGGAACTGAATGTACTGCAACAGTTCAAAGCTCAAACTTCTAGTCTCTCAAAGTTTATGAGAATGCCGTATAAACATGACAATGAACTTTCACACTCAACTGAAACTACAACTCCTTGTCTTGTTACTTCCTTTATTGCAGGTCTTGGACAATGCTTTTGCACAGATGCATTACAGTTGCTCAATAATGGCAGCCACTACTTAGGTCCTTAAAATGATTCTAAAGAAAGCAAAAAAGGAGATGATTCCTTCTGGATCAATTGGTGGTGAGACATCGAAATTATCAATAAATAAGTAAATAAATGAGACAGCAACACAGTTGGAATAGTAGAATGAGACCAAGATAAGGCATTTATGGTGCATATCAAGCATTCAACTGGAGCATTTAACCTTCGTGGTTGAGACAATGATATCTGTCAGATCTCAGATCGACAAAGTTCCCACTATTCTGGGAAGCTCCCACTATTCTGGGCATCTACCACACAGGACATGACATGACTAGCTAAACATTAAAATGGTAAAAGTAAACATAAACTTGCTACATTTAGCGGACAACCAACCTTGTGAGTACCGTACTTGAACAAGTTGGACCAGTTGCTACAACTACCAATGTACCATTAGGTTGATCCTTCTAGGAATGCAATCTCGTATTGTTCAAACCCACTTTGAAGCTTCCGACACTCTCATGAGTGAATTTGCATTCAAAATATTTATTTTATGTTATTAAAATATAATTTTTTAATTAAATATTGAAAATGTTTAAATGTTGGGGTACAACATTACATAAATTGAATCTATTTACATTATTATATAAGTGAAATTTGTATATACTTAATTAAAATAAGCAATAAACAAATTAATAAATTATTTAATTTATACTTTGTAGTTTATCAAATATTTTATTTATTAAAATTTCAAATATTGTTTAATATAAATTGAAATAATTTGTGTGATTGTTAAGTTAGTAATATCAATTAATGAGGACAATATTTGCAATAAATTAAAATTTAAATACTCAATATTTTTACGCATTTCTTATTAATATTTTAAAATTGAGTAAATTTTTATTTTAGAATGAAATTTATTTTAAATCTTTTAGGATTAACTCCCCTTTATTTTTAATTTCTTGATTTGTACCAAAGATGATGATGACATCGAGTAAACTGAGTCAGTTGCGAGCTCAACTTAGTCTTAATGACCCGAGTCAGACTTAAGAATATACAAGTTGTCACAAAATAATTTTATTTTAGTAAGTATATGTAATTTGAATTAGACTTCATAATAACTTATCAAAATTAAATTTAAAGTAAAATCCGATCAACTCGTATTTAATTTATTAAGTTAAAACATGGTTGAATCGAGCTTTAATTGTCAATAATACTTATGTCTCTAGTTTTTATGCAAAGTGGGTTGACTAAACGCATTTCCATAACTTTGTGCATGTTCTTTAAAAATGAACATTCAAAGCTTTCATTACATTGAAAACCTAACTCTTTTCTTTATAATAAAATAACATAGAGTCGTGTACTACAAAAACTTTTAGAAAACTAATAAGTAGTAAATAACGTAATTTAAATGAATTATTTGGTAAACTAAATGATGAGATTGATCTAAACAACCATTAAGAAATCCAAAGTGATCTTAACCCTCGGTCAATAATCTGTAGTACCCAAATATCTTAAAGAGTTAACTCAATGCAACTCAAGCCTGGGACGACATTCAAACACTTAAAAGATATTCATATTCCATGTTTGTGTCTCTTTACTTTATACCTTCCTTCTCTGTCAATTAAGATTAGAATCAGTAAGCTTAATTCACTTTCCCCTCACCAAAAGTCAAGTAATAATAAGATAACACTTTAGTTTAAGCATATAAAAGAGTGAATCAGAATCTTTTTTAAAAAAGGAAAGTCATCAGCTTATCCACATTATGGGTAAGAGTAAGACTACAGAATGATGCAGGGAAGGCAGTATCAAGCCTCTTAACTTATTAGGGGTGAATCCAAAACCTGACACAAGATTAACAACCTATCCACTTATAGATTTAACATTTCATCATGGCTTGACTTTGAATATTGTAAATTGTAAATTATATTACACTTGTAAGTGATTACAAAAAATAAGATCATAATTATGATAAATCACTTAATAATGAGATTGATAGATTATATCTTTACATAGATTCGAATAAATCTAATAAAATAATCAATCAATCAATTATATTTTTTTGGTAAAATCAATCAATTATATTGAAGAAATGATTATTATGTAGGGATAAGGCTGCGTACTATTAGACCTCTTCAAACTTCATTTTATTATGAAATTTCGGACTGGGTGTGATGATGATGAATTCGTTGTTGATGTTTTTAAAGAGTAAGTACTAATTTTTTGATTAGATTTCATAATTTGAGTACAATACTAATCTTATCTACAATTATTTTCTGATGCTTTCAATTAAGAGACTTAAGCTATACAGCAATTAAACAAATGAATTATTAGAACTGGTTTAACTTGAGCAAAGGAGAAGGAGGAAGAATCCGATAGGCTCCACAACTCTTGTTGCTGATCAACTCGAAACTCGCCCGCCGAGGACTGCACATGACAAACGAAGAGCACCCAATTGGAGAACTAACCTCCTCGTCGGAGTTGTCCATCTCGGCTAGGATTTTGTAGAACAAATCAACGTCACAGGGAAGCAGCAAAGGACCTTCGCTGTTGAAGCCGTACTCTAATTCAGCGTCTTCAAGCAACATCTTGAACAGAGGGTGGCTAGCGAACTTGGTCTTCACAACAAACCTTTGTTTCTGGGGTCCTACGTAGACTGAGAAACAACCCTCTGGAGCTACCTGAATCATACTCTTATTACTCCTCCTGCAACTACAGTGTTGTTGATGATCATCATCATCATCTTCCTCTATTGTTGACCTATATGTACAGTGCCATGTGTTGCTCTTCTTCATAGTTGTTGTCGGACATTTCTTGCAGCGACTTGCACCCATTGAACGACACCTATCCCATACTCTACGAAACAGGTTTTGTTTCCATCTACCCTTTAGGATATCCATTGATTCTATTAATTCCACGAGACAGAGAACTGAAACAGAAACCAATATCCTTTTAGGGTATATGTCAAGAAGACGAAAGAAGAAGGTTTAAAGGTTTTAGAGAGAGGAGGATGAACAGAGATATATAGAGACAGGTCCTCTTGGTTCGAGGAAGCAGATAAAGATGGAGGCTGCGTTACATGAACCTCTCCCTAATAGATACGCATTGACATAGAAATACGTTTACAACTTGGGAAATTTCCGTGCAGGAGAGGCTCCTATCTTCTTGTATTTATACATAAATATAGTTTGATAAATGTAAATTTATTATATATAATAAGATGATATATGTAATTATCATAAGATGATATTTTTTTATAAATAATTATATATATATATAATATCCAATTATATGGTAGAGAAGAGTAATAAGTACATTTTTATATTAAAGTTTGTAATTTTTTTATATTAGTGAAAGATGTAGTTTTTTTTGGATAATGTAATAACAAATAATTTATGTGTTTTTAGATGAACTAATTAAGGAATTACTAATTAGCAATCAAAATTCAATAATAAGTTCAATTTAATTGCTATTTATAGAGCGAATATCCAATTATTAAAATCGCTAAAATGAAAAAAAATTCAACTACGATACAAACTAAAGAAAAAAGATAAAAAAATTTTATGTTTTAAAAACTAAATGAAAAGTTAAACTAAAAAACAAGAGAGATAAGGTTTAATATTAGACTGTCTTAAAAATGAATAAATATTAGATAAAATAAAAAATTTTGAAATATAATTGAAAAAGATTATCTTAATTTTTATTTTAGTTTATAAGAAATTATTAATTTATAAAAATTGATTAATTAATTAATAAATTGATCAGATTTTAACAATAAAAGTTATTAAAATAAATCGAATAGGAAAGTTAAAAACTGAACAGAAAAATTGAACGATTTGAGATTTTAACGGTTAAACCGGTCAGACCGATTAAATTTTATTAATTAGATTCGTTTATCTTGCCAAGCCATCGTGTTTCAATCAAAAACTTTGGAAAGATAATATAAACCAAAAACTGCATTTCAACTACTAAGAATTAGAGTTTAATGAAAATTTCTTTTCAAGGAAAACGAAATTGTAGTTTATGTGAACACGAGAACATGTGCATGGAAAGAAAAAGGAAATGATTGAAGAAGATATAACGTGTGCAATGTCAACTTCGTAGCTCCATGATTTTGAATACACTTGGTCCAACATAACAAAGCAGGACACGAATGGGGAGGACCACTTGGTCTCTTGCATGATTTAACGCCTGCCCAAGTGGACAAAAACTCAATAAGATAAGATTGGACTATGCTAATCCCGAAACTTAACATTTAGAATACTAAAAATTTTAAAATTATTTAGATATTCCCAGAAAATAAAAGCATTGTGTACCTTAAAATAATAATTATGAAATTTTTTATCAATGTTTTAAAAATAAGACCAACCAATAAAATAACATCTTTAAAGTATAGTTATTTTAAATAAAATTGGTGCATATTAAAAATAGAAATTATAAAATAAGTAAAAATATAAAAAATGAAATATTTTATTAAAATTTAATATTTATTAATGTATAATTAATAATAATACAATTTAGAATTAAGTAATAATTTTTGTAACCATTCGTATGTTCCTATGTGCCAAAATTAGTGA
The DNA here is from genome assembly GCA_027564395.1 of Erythroxylum ulei. Taxonomy (NCBI): domain Eukaryota; kingdom Viridiplantae; phylum Streptophyta; class Magnoliopsida; order Malpighiales; family Erythroxylaceae; genus Erythroxylum; species Erythroxylum ulei. Next base: position 54,888,707 of record JANITX010000008.1, read on the forward strand.
TCATATTTTTAGATAGATAAGAACAACCATGGAATATGAAAGCTTTGATAAAAGAATGGATACTATCATTGTTATTAAAGAACAAAAGTTGTCATCATCGTAATTATCACCATATTTAGTTTAAAGTGTCTTAATAAAGTGAGATCTAGAAAGATCTAATAATACACAGCCTTACTTTTATATAATAGAGAGACTGTTTTCAGTAGGCTCACTTATAAATATGACAATAAGTATTAAATAAAAATTATTTATTTATTTTAATTTATAAAACCAGCATGCTAATTAAGAAAATAATTGATTATTAAGGTAAATATAATTAAAAATAATTAGTTCAAAATTTTTATAATTAAATCGATAAAATCAGTTTAATTTTTAAATTTTTATCTTTAATCATATAAAAGGAAAAAATATTATATATATTTTTTTTCCCCAAAACGAGCTGAAAAAAAAACAAATGTCGTCCTCCACAGCCCATGTATTTCAAGTAGTTGGATTATTTTGAAAATAAGGGTAGAGTTAGTGGAAAAGCCGAAAAGGACTATTGATGGTGCTTTGGTTGAATCTTGAGTGTCTTTAAATGCAGAAACTGGACTTCCATTTGTCTTTAATGCAGAAAATGGACTTCCATATCTCTTTCTTAGTGTTTCCTTCCAAGTGCTAGAAAGCTGAGGTCACCCTTTTAATTGAAATGGGGTTAGGTATTTCTATATTGTAACTTACGACATTTTAACTTCTTCGAACTTCCTAGGAAACCTATGTATCTTTTTGTCTTGTTTCATAGTTCACAAAGAAGCAAAATGTTCGAGCTTGAAGCATTTATAAAATGCCCACATAAGCCAACAGTTTTAAATTTTAATATAGATAATGCTACATTTTGTTTGTATCAATTTACAAATAAAAAATATGTAAAATAAAAACATCATGAAGTAAATTCAAGAGCATCCCCAAGCCCGCACGAGTAGCCTGGTTGGCCATCTAGCAGGGTCAATTGGTTCAAGGTTCAAGGTTCGATTCCTGATAACAGGATGGAGTGGCCGCTCTGCTAGGTAGCTGACCCGGATCAAACCGTGATTCAATCCTCTAGCGGTGGTCGGGCCTGCGACTGGAGGCCCTTGAGATTGGGGATTCAACCTTTTGGTCCAAGAGCATCCCCAAAATCTCAATTTCCTCTTGTAATCTCATTAAATAATTACCCTATGTAGGTGGATTAAATTAAAATTGAAATATATAAAAAATAATTTATGCATATGCTCGATACATTCAATTAACAAATTATTAGTTTAAGTCAAACGAATAATTCAAATTTAAGTGAGTCGATAACAAATTTTTAACATAAAATAAACTTGAACCTATAATACCAAGTAATCCAAAATATTCAAAGGATTTTTGTTGAAGATGAGCATTAAATACTCTAATTTCTAATAATCAAGCCTAGTAAAAGTCGCTCGACTTAACCTATTTTGGCTTAAAATTAATAGGTTCGATCTGAATTAATTGAGTTTTAAATTGGGCACAAAATTTAAACAATTAAACTTTGAAACGAATTTAAACTCCAATTGTCTAATTTAATTAGGCCTAATTCTTAAAAATTTTAAGTGAAATGATATTATTTTTATTTTTAAAAGTTTTAAAAACGTATTTAATGAGGTTTAACTTGTTTCAATGAATTACTCTGTTAAAGTGTCCCATATTGCCTAGACATGAATATATTAAAAGGTTTATAAATAGTAAAGGTTAATTATCCAAACAATTAGTTCTAGTTATTTAGTTATTTGAACAATGATACACCCAAACTCAATTTTTGTACCGTCTGTCAATCCTTCAGTCCCTAGTTCGATCCTACCCACTCTAACACACTCAACATAGAAGACATCCAAAAAATTAATTCTAGTTATTTAGTTATTTAAAGAATGATGCACCCAAACCTAATTTTTGTACCCTCTGTCAACCCTTCAGTCCCTAGTCCGATCCTACCCACTCTAACACACTCAAATTTAATCGTACTCAAGTCCGAGCCTAGGGTTTAGGATTGAACCAACTATTGCCAAATTTCCGACCAACAATGTCATGTCATGTCGGCCAAGTTGGTAAACGTGTTTTTTTTTTTCAGATACCATACTCTAATTTTTTATTATCAACTTAATTAACATTTACTAACTCTCCCTGTTGGAATCTTAAACATTTACGTCAGCTTATGCGCAGACTGGACGTAATCGCCATCTTCTCAATGATACAGAAATCTCGGAACTCACGCACACTCTCCAACTCCATTGCTAATTTTAACAATTCAAGTTCTTGTTTCAATTATTTTTTCCACCTTTATTATGTTAAACATATATATATATACACGCGCGTGTAAAGATATATGTATTTAAAAAACATATATATAAATTTAAAGGATGTGATTAAGTGACAAAGAACCCGTTCACCCTTATATATATATATACACACACACACATGTATCTTTATGTAATGCTTGTGTAAGATGCCTGTTGTTTCTGTAGTTTATTTTTCATCTAATCTTTCTAGGTCAGAGGTATGGTTTTGAAACTTAGATCGGATCAGCCAGTTCGACCGGTTTAACCGGTAATCGGTTAGCTATCCAGTCCCGTGACTCCTAAAAACCAGTCCCCCAATTGAACAAGTAGGAACTGGTAAGAACCAGTCAATTAACCGGTTGAACAGGATTGGTCGAACCGGTTCGACCACTGGTTTAATAAATTTTTTATTTTTATTTTAATATTTTTATATTATTTGGTATATTTTTCTATTTTTTATATTAGTAATATTATATATAATTAAATATAATTATCGCATAATTATGACGTCACACTGATTTGATTGATGATTCAATCAGTCGAACCGGTGACAAATAAAACCTCCAATTTAATGATCGGTCCGAGTTTCAAAACCTTGGTAGAGGTTAAGCTTCCGTTGTTGAACATATATATATATATATATATATATAATACATGTATCTTTAAGTAATGCTTGTGTAAGATGCATGTTGTTGCTGTAGTTTATTTTTCATCCAATCTTTCTACGTCAGAGGTTAAGCCGCAAATGTGAAAATTTATCTGAAGTTCTCTGAGGTTGACAGTGGAGATCCGTTTATTTATTAAGATATAACTTAAATTATTTATATATTTTATTAATAAATAAAAAAGATTAAACGTATAAATTACACTCTTAACGTTTTTTAAAAAATGTTATAATAGTATATTATATCTTAAGGTTTTAAAAATATTAATAGAACTGTAAAAATTAAGTGAAATAAAAATTTTATTAAATTTTAATAATTAAACTGTCAACTTAATCTAGATAGAATTAGAGATGGTCCTGTCCAGACTCCACTTTTCAAACCCTTTGACTTTACGTGAATGTAGCTTGGGCACGACAGGATCATTTGTTGACATTACTGAAGAGAGCGATCGCACGTAGTAATCTTATATATTTATAACATCTAGGGAAGGGGCTAACAAGGGATGGTTGGTTCTGCACTTCCCCATTTCCCTACAACTCTTCGACCTTAGCCTCTCAAGTCTCAACTTGATGGATATAAATGTAGTTCGGTTTGCCTTTTGGTGGAGTTGGGTTCTTTTAGCTCGACAAGATACCTTTTGTAATTATACATTACTTATTTTAAAAAAATTATCACTTTAAATCAATATCTAAAAAGTCAAACGGGACTTTAATACGTAATATAACATATTTAATGCTTAAAAATTCAACCCACAATCATAAAACCGATATATAATAAAATTACACACTAAAAAAATTTAAAATAAGATTTAAGAAAAAAGATTATCATTGTTAATCCAAGAAATTAAAGTTTAATTAAAGAAAGAAACTTAAATAAAAACGAACTGATTTATAAAAGTAAATTGATTTTAAAAATTAATGGATTAATTAATAAATTGATGGACTTAATTTTATAATAAAAGTTATCAAGGTAAACCAAATTGAAGAATTAGTTGGTTTATAATTTTTATAATTAAATTAGTTAGATCAGCTTATTTTTAAATATTACTTGAAATTATTTAAAATATCTTGTAACTTTACAATTTATAAGAAAAAATATTAAAATTAAGTTAAATTTGTTATTTGTATAACTAATAATTATATTATAATTTTACTTTTCAAAATATTAAATAAAATTATAATAAGCTAAAAAGTCAAAAGACATGCTTTTTGCTTTTTCTGGAGGAAGAAGTCCTTGATCAGATTCATGTTCTTTACTTGCCAAACTTGGCTTGTATTACTCAGGTGGTGTTTCATGTTAATTATGGTCTTTCCCTAAAATGGGAAGTTCAAGTCAGAATTAAAGAGCTAAACTTCAACAACTTAATCATTAATTACAATAAAATATTACCGCTCTGTAATTTCATATAAAGATGAGTAGGTTTTTAAACTCTCCTCAAATTTACAAATACGTAAATAATTTAATTTTAAATTATTAAATATGGTTAAATTTTTAGGATTCTTCGGGATTTGATAAACTATTACATTAGGCTCTCATATTAAATGAACATTCAATATCACTTCAATGTTTTAATTAATATATCATTCGTCCCCTTATCGTAAGATTGCCATTAAAAATTATATATATATATATGCAAAATCAATGTCATTTTAAAATTTGGCGAATCAAATAATTTTACCCAATTAAGGATTAAATTTACTAGACCCTCCCTAGTTTGGCATGTTATGAATATACCCACTAGCTTTTAAAAATGTCAATAACACGTAAAACGATGCCATTTTTATGTGTATAATAAAGTTTTTAACAACTTGATGGTCAGAAAAATGAAATATATATTGAATTATCAAACTCTAAGAGTCCTGAGAAATTAACACTATGTAAATAATTTTAAAATATATAATATATGAAAATTAATTTAATACATACTTAAAATTTAATAAATATGATCATTATTAAAAAAAGTATAACTCTTTGATTCCAAAGTAATGTTAATCAAATCTCTTCCTGTAGCTCTTATACTACACAAGGCAATGCCTTCCCCATATAAATTGATCATTCACAAATTACAAATTGATCCAATGAGCTTAGATCACTTTACATGGTCACATGTCAAATGTGGTTGCATTTGTTTAAAGATAGTGGCAACCTTAGCTCTTGGTCCTCATAATTTTGTCTATTGCATGTGTTGGAGGATTAGTGGAACAAGAAAATAGCCTATGTGGCTGCTTAGGAGATAGAAGAACATCAAACATTCCTCAACTAGCGCCACTTTTAGGATATTAAATTTCTTTAAAATTTTCTGAAAATAATTAATTCATCTGATAATTTCTGATTAAATCGTAATTCTATGTCATCTAATATATAATTATTATTTATAAGCATAATAAATGCTATATTTTGTATTTTTAATAACATTTATTGAAGGAATAGATCATAAGAGGTGGTTTATATAAAGTCTCTTCATCTAAGATGATTTTGGATTTGAAGAGAGTATATATTATTTTAATTTTGATAAGAGTAATTAATTATAGTAAAAATTTGTAAGTGTTAGTTGAATTGAACTCACCTTTTCATTTTTAGCTGTTGACTTGCTATACTAGTTATTATATGTATTTAACAATTTACTGGAAATATAATATTAGTAAGCTTCAATTAATCTTGCTGATTCAACTATAAAAACTTGAATTATTTAACTTTTCGGTTCGGTTGTTTACTTTTTGTTTTGATTTATTTTATTAACTCTTATTATTAAGAACGAACAATTTTTATAAATTAATAAATTCTTATAAACTAAAATAAATCAATATATTTTTCGATTAAACTTTAAATTATTTGGTAGGCACAGTCAATCTCTTTTAATCAAATTTTAGATTTTTTATTTTATTTAATTTTAAACTAATTTTATGACCGTCTAATTTTGATTAAATCTTTTAAACCTTAAATTTCTTATTTTATTGATTTAATTTTTGATCCATTTTTATAATATTAAATTTGACCGAATAAATAAATATTAGACGCAATATTACACTAATTTGATTCTTAGATTCGCAGGAGGCGGCTTCTTTCTTTAACATTACAAAACCTCACACAAGACACGTGATTACTGTGTGGTTCAAGTCGAGAGTAGACCACCATCCATAAAAAAAGCGTTATAGTTGATCGGTTAGCTGCACTAACTCAAAAAGGCGTGCGCAAGTCAAATTCTCTACGATTAAAACGAATCACGGCATTAATTAATCTGGTGTTCTAGGGTTTGGCCCACAGATAGAGAAGAGCATAGAGTTTGAAGACGGCTGTAACGGCAACGAACTTGGAGAAAGTTCGTGACACTGAGGTTTTAACCAGAACCCGCCGCCGTAATCAATACGAGAAAATTAATTAAATTTTAATTCAAATTAAATTTAATAATTAATTTGATTTCAGATAACTTATATTAATTTGAGTAAATTTAATAACATGATTTTTTAATTTAAAATTAAGTAAAATCTCGAGCCATCCAATTTTTTAAACTGAACTTAAAATAAATTAAAACATTATCATTCGGACCAGAATCGTCTTATTATCAACTCTAACCTTAAACGTGGGAGGCAACTAAAGTAAAGATTGTTTCCAAGTTTTGACCATGCCAATTGAAATGAGACGAGAAGTGAACACTAAGGCCACATGGGGCGGTGGGGGAGACAAAATCATTGAGCAAGCACAACCTTTTGCGTTAAAGATACTCTTTGTCATTTAAATAGTTCCAACTATATTCTCATCTCAAAGTAACTTTGTTTTGATGCCCAACTTATTATTATTATTTTACTTGTATATGTTAGCTTAAGACTTTTTAAATTAATGATTTTGATGATAACAATCAATAATATTTAGTTACACTTCAAATTTTAATTTTTTTTGATTGAATTATCTAGTTTATTAAAAAAGATGGCGATAAAAAAAAGATTATATAACTTAATTATTTGTAATTTGAAGAACGTTTAACAATTCCTATTTTGTAGGAACTATCTTAGCGACCTTATTTGAACAATTAGAAACTGCTCTACAAAAGTCAGAATAGATAAGCTCCTATCATCTCTACAAAATCTAGAATAGATAAGCTCCTATCATCTCTGTATTGACGAATGATACTTCTATTCACCTAATTCGATAGTTGGCTTTGAGATATAGCCAAATATTTATCTTAACGTCAGGATACTTGAAGATATTGTTTTAGAAGACTCAAAACTGATTTAGTCAGTTAATGATATAATTGAAGCAACAACTAGTTGAAGAAAACTCCTGTTTAAGGATGAGCTACTGCATTCACAAAGGTCATCAAAGTTCCTGAAATTCATCAGTAGCATCAATATTCTCGAAAGTCATGTCATTATCAAACCCTCTATGCTTTAGAAAGTTAAAACCCTTTATTGAGAGAGATTGATATTCTTTGAAGCTCATATTGAGTAAAACCCACTTTCATTTGTTGAGAGCTTATAAAAGCTAGTTAAATAATATTAGTCTAGAAGATTGGAGAACCTTGAAAAATATGTACTTGTGAGCTTGAAGAGGCTCGCCAAATTACTACTTAGAGAATTTAGTGAAATACTCAAGTTAGATAATTGAAGACTGGATGTAGGCTTGGTTATAAGCCGAACTAGTATAAATTTGTTATGTCATTCTTTCTCTTTTCTTAGATTTTAAATTTTCGTGTTATAGTTATTGTTGTTTTCAATTTGCAAAAAGCTCCTTGCATTTTATATTTGAATAGGCTCCTTTCATTTTAAAGTTTAACAGGCTCTTATCATTTATACGAATTGATAATAACTTGCAAAAATTTTCAAGTCATACATAATTCACCCTCATCTTGCATATGTTTTGCTTTATTATTTGGTATCAAAGCAAGGTTTCGCATCTATTATGTTTTACAGCACGTGATAAATTATGAAAAATAAGTTAAGAAGTTTTGAAGGACAATCTGTCACAAAACCCTCTTATTTTAATGGAAATAAGGATTCCTGTTGGAAGGAAATAATGACAATTTATCTCCAAATTTGATGTCTGGCAAGCTATCAAAATGGGAGTTACATCTCTTGCTACTGATGATGTAGAATTATGGACTTATGTTCAAAGAAGAAATGCAAAGTTTAATGCTGAAGGAAGACATCATCTGATTTGTGCACTCTCTCCAGAAGAATGTGAAAAGATATCGTATTGTTCTACAACAAAAGAAATGTAGGACAAACTTCAGATTACTTTTGAAGGAACAAATGAGGTAAAGAAGTACAGGATAAGTCTTTCAGTGCATTAATATGAAACTATTAGCATGAAACAGGAAGAAAACATAGACAAATTCTTTGGAAGATTCAATAATTTCATCATAACCTTGAAGAATTTGGGAAAGATATATTGCAATGATAAGCTCGTAACAAAGATACTAAGGTCACTACCAAAGGAATGGACCTAAAGTGATAGTTATAGAAATTGCAAAGGATCTAAATACTATTTCACTTCATTAGCTAAGTGGAAACTTGATGATCCATGAGACAGAGCTTAAATGAGATGAAGGATCTTCCTACAAGAGAATAATGACTTTGAAAGCTGTTGATGAATCAGCTCCATCCAATAGTGATGAAAGCGACACTGAGTTATAGATAAATGGAGATAATGAATTCACTTTTATGGTCAGAAAATATGCACGCTTTTATAAAAAGAAGTTGATAAAGAAAAGAAAAGAAAACAGGAAAGCTGGAAACAATAAGTTCCTGTTAAAAGGCAGCGCCAGTAGTAGTAATACACATAATACTTAAATTATAAGTGATCACTACAAGAAGCCTGGACACACCAGATGGGAATGTCTCCTTCTTCTTCAAAAGGACAAAACTGAAAATAAAAGACCCATAAAACAAACTATGACTACAGCTTAGTCTGATGAAGATTTTGAAATTTTTTATGAAGAAAAGCCTGAAGAAGTAAGCAATGTTTGTCTTATGGTTGATTCAGGAGAAGTTGAGGTAAATTGTTTTGACTTAAATATTGAATTTGATGAATTATGAGATGTATATCATGAATTGTATGCTCAGTATAAAAAATTAACTGTGCAGTATTTCAAAGAGGTGGAGAAGTCTAAAAACAATGATGTATCTTTGAAAAATAAAGTTAAATCATTAGAATCAATGAAAAAGAACTTGTTGCCTAAGAATATATCTCTTGAAAATGATTATAAGCAAAAGGTACGAAAAAAATTTTGGAAAAAAAAGTGGCTCAGTTAGAAAATGCATTGCTTGAGAATGATTATGAAAAAGTAAAACAATTAGAAGAAAATGTTGTTGTATTGGAACTTGAAAAAGAGAAATTTGTCGGAAAAATCATATATTTAGAAAAGAATCATTCTAATTTTATTGATGAAAAGAATAATCTAAATACATTACTTGCTAAAGGTAAAGGTTTCTTTGATAAGGCAGGAATATGATATGATGAAGATAATAATATTAAGTTGTACAAGAATTTCTTTCTTAGAAACAACAGTAGCCATAATAAAAAAGACAGTAACTTGTTGCATGAAAAAAAATGACAATAACTCTCTTTCATCTATTTTGTGCTTTTACTATAGCAAACATGGACATATTAGTCACTATTGTAACATTCTTAAAATGAAGAAATTATATGATAGATATGTTTGGAGACCAAAAGGTCAGACTACTAACCTAAAATGATTCAGAAAAGTTTAGGTACCTAAATTGAGATAATACATTATGTAGATACACTTCAGAATAGTGATAAGAGAAAATCAATGAATAGTTGACATTGGCTGTTCAAGACATATGACAGGTGAAATATCACACTTCAACTATATTGAAAGGAAAGATGGAGTTAATGTTATCTTTACAAGCAAAAACAAAGCAAAGGTCACTAGAATTGGTAAAATTGGTGCCTCGGACTCTACTTCTATTGAAAATGTTCTCTATATTGATGGTTTGAAACATAACTTGCTGAGTATAAGTTAGTCATGTGAAAAGGGATCTAGAGTCACATTCTAAGCATCTTATGCAAAATAATTGATAATGATAACGATAACGATAACGATAACGATAACGATAACGATAACGATAACGATAACGATAACGATAACGATAACGATAACATTGTGTTTGTTGGTCCTAGAAATCATAATATATATTGTGCTTAATTGAAAGACTTGTCTTTTCAAAATGTTAATTGCTTTGTTTCTTTAGATAAGGACTCGTTAATCTACCATAGAATATTTGGACATGCTAGCATGAGCATTTTATCAAAATTGTCCAAGAATGAATTAGTAAGAGGTCTACCAAATTTAAACTTTGAGAATAATCAAGTTTGTGAAGCATGCTTAAAAGTAAAATAAGTTAGAAGTAGCTTTCCACCCAAGAATGTTGTATCTACTAACCAACCACTTGAGCCTATTCATATGGATTTATTTGGTCTTAGTAGAACTCACAGTTTTGGTGATAAACAATATGATTATGTTATAATATATGATTATTCTAGATTTACTTTGGTTTATTTCCTAAAAATAAGGATGATGCTTTTGAAATTTTGAGAAGTTTTGCAGAAACATTCACATTAAAAAAGGTTACTGCATTTCTTCAAATCGTAGTGATCATGGAGAAGAATTTGATAATAGAAAATTGAAGATTTCTGTGATGTTAATGATATTACTCATAATTTTTCATGTCCAAGCAGTCCTTAACAAAATGAAGTTGTTAAGAGAAAAAAAACGGGACTTTTTCTGATATGGTCAGAACCATGCTGTGTGAAAGTGGTCTACTTCATAATTACTGGGTAGAAGCTGTGTCTATTGCTTACTACATTCTAAACAGGTGTCTTATAAGACCTATTCTCAAAAAGATCCCTTATGAGATGAAGAAAGGAAAAAAGCTAAATGTTGCCTAGTTTTAAGCTTTTGGCTGCAAGTGTTTTGTGTTGAATAATGATAAGGTCAAGCTTGGTATATTTTTGGGATACAACACTGTTAGCAAAGGATTTAAAGTCTACAACAAAAGAACTAAGAGGATAGAAGAATCAATATATGTAGTATTTGATGAAGCACTACCCTCAACAACAATTATTGGTTCAAATGATGAAGAGCATCCTTTGATTCCTAATGATACGCCATAAATTCAAACTATACCAGTAGTGCCTTTAGATTCATAAGATCAAGAAGGTCCTTCACAAGCTAAGATAAATAAGGCTCTTTCTCCAAGTACACCTCAATAGGCTCCTATATTGGAAAGGACATCAGATGCTCATAGTAGAAGGACATCAAGAGTATAGAGAGGTCTTGATACACTTATATGGTAGAGAAGAGTAATAAGTACATTTTTTATATTATGTTTGTAATTTTTTTATATTAGTGAAAGATGTATTTTTTTTGAGATAATGTAATAACATATAAATTATGTGTTTTTAGATGAACTAATTAAGGAATTACTAATTAGCAATCAAAATTCAATAACAAGTTCAATTTAATTGTTATTTATAGAGTAAATATCCAATTATTAAAATCACTTTCTTTTAATGACTAAAATGAAAAAAAATTAATTGCGATACATACTAAAGAAAAAAGACAATTTTTTATGTTTTAAAAACTAAATCAAAAGTTAAACTAAAAAGACAAAAGATTTAAGGTTCAATATTAGACCGTCGTAGAATTAACTAAGTATTAGATAAAATTAAACATTTTGAAATATAATTGAAAAGGATTATCTTAATTTTTATTTTAGTTTATAAGAACTTATTAATTTAAAAAATTGATCAATTAAATAATAAATTGATGAGTTTTTAACAACAAGAGTTATTAAAATAAATCGAATAGAAAAACTGAAAAATGAACAGAAAAATTGAATAATTTGAAGTTTTTACGGTTGAACCGGCTAGACCGATTAAATTTTATTAATTAGATTCGTTTATCTTACCAAGCTGCCGTGTATAGATCAAAAGCTTTGGAAAGATAATATAAACCAAAAACTGCATTTCAACTACTAAGAATTAGAGTCGAATGAAAATTTCTTTTCAAAGAAAACGAAATTGTAGTTTATGTGAACATGTGCATGGAAAAGTAAAAGGAAATGGTTGAAGAAGATTTAACATGTCCAATGTCAACTTCCTAGCTCCATGATTATGAATACACTTGGTCCAACATAGCCTAAGCAGGACAAGAATGGGGAGGACCGCTTGGCCTCTTGCATGATTTGACGCCTGCCCAAGTGGGCAATAACTCAACAAGATAAGATTAGACTATGCTAAACATATAGTAAACTAAAAATTTTAAAATTATTTAGATATTCCCATAAAATAAAAGCATTGTCCATTAAAGGGTGGCTCGAATAGAATAGTTGGAAGAAGTTATTTAAATAAATAAGTAAATAATTTATTTTAATTTATAAAAACAGTATGCTAATTAATAAAATAATTGATTATTAAGGTAAATATAATTAAAAATAATTGGTTTAAAATTTTTATAATTAAATCGATCAAATCAGATTAATTTTTTAATTTTTATCTTTAATTATATAAAAGGAAAAATATTATAAAATTATTTTTTCCCCAAAACGAGCTGAAAAAAACCAAATGTCGTCCTCCACAGCTCATGTATTTTAAGTAGTTGGATTATTTTGAAAATAAGGGTACAGTGGAAAAGGACTATTGATGGTGTTGAATCTTGAGTGCTTTAAATGCAGAAAATGGACTTCCATTTGTCTCTCTCAGTGTTTCCTGCCAAGTGCTGGAAAGCTGAGGTCACCCTTTGAATTGAAACGGGGCTACGTATTTTTATATTGTAACTTAAGACATTTTAACTTCTTCGAGCTTGCTAGCAAATCTATGTATCTTTTTGTCTCGTTTCATAGTTCACAGAGAAGCAAAATGTTCGAGCTTCAAGCATTTACAAAATTCCCACGTAAGCCAACAGTTTTAAATTTTAATATAGATAATGCAACATTTTGTTTGTATCAATTTACAAATAAGAAATATCTAAAATAAAAACATCATGAAGTAAATTCAAGAGCATCCCAAAATCTCAATTTCCTCTTGTAATCACATTAAATAATTACCTTTTATATATGGATCAAATTAAAATTTAAAATATATATAAATTAATTTACGTATATGCTCGATGCATTCAATTAATAAATTATTAGTTTAAGTCAAACGAATAATTCAATTTAAGTGAGTTGATAACAAATTTTTAACATAAAATACACTTGAACCTATAATTCCAAGTAATCCAAAACATTTAAAGGATTTTTGTTGAAGATGAGCATTAAAAACTCTAGTTTCTAATAATTAGGTTAAGTAAAAGTCACTTAACTTAACCTATTTTGATTTAAAATTAATAGGTTTAATCTGAATTAATTGAGTTTTAAATTAGGCACAAATTTTAAAAAAATTAAACTTTGAATCGAATTTGAACTCCAATAAACTAATTTGATTAGGCCTAATTTTTAAAATTTTTAAGTGAGATGATATTATTTTTATTTTTAAAATTTTAAAAAACGTATTTAGTGAGGTTTAACTTGTTTCAATGAAGCACTCAAATTTAATCGTGCTCAAGTCCGAGCCTAGGGTTTAGGTTTAGGATTGAACAACTGTTGCCAAATTTCCGACAGACAATGTCATGTCATGTCGGCCAACTTGGAAAACATATATTTTTTATTATCAACTTAATTAGCAGTTACTAACGCTCCCTGTTGGAATCTTAAACAGTTACGTCAGCTTATGCGCAGACTGGACGTAATCGCCATCTTCTCAATGATACAGAAATCTCGGAACTCACACACACTCTCCAACTCCACAAAAGGCTTTCTTTATGTGTAGAGATGGTCCTCAAAAGGCTTTTTTTATGTGTAGAGATGGTCCCCTGTCCATTATCCAAAATCCAAACACCAACGAAATCGCCGTTTTTTAATACTACAGGCCTCCAATCTTTCTAGGTCAGAGGTTAAGCCGCAAATGAGAAAATTTATCTAAAGTTCTCTGAAGTTGACAGTGGAGATCCGTTTATTTATTAAGATATAACTTAAATTATTTATTTATTTTATTAATAAATAAAAAATATTAAACATATAAATTACACTCTTAACGTTTTTAAAAAAATGTTATAATAGTATATTATATCTTAAGGTTTTAAATTTTAATAATTAAGTGAAATTAAGATTTTATTAAATTTTAATAATTAAACTGTCAACTTAATCTAGATAGAATTAGAGATGGTCCTGTCCAGACTCCACTT
>JANITX010000008.1:54916812-54932362 GCA_027564395.1 Erythroxylum ulei
TTTCTTCTTCCTGAGGTCGCCGTAGGTTGAGTTGGACGCCATCTCTGTGAATCTCGAACAAGAAAGAAGAATAAGAACTAGGGTTCTTTTTCTGTGAAATAAAACACAGATATGTAAACACGAGAAAGAAGAATTAAGGGTATTATGGTCATTTCACAAGCAAATAAGCTATAAAATTCGCAGTCAGCGCGCGTGGAAAAACAACACACAACTAAAAGTTTTTTTTGTAGCAAAATTGAAAACATAAGATTAATAAAGTAACATTTTATATGTCAGGATTTAATTAGCTACTTTCGTATAACACACAGGTCGCTACAGCAATTTTGTCCTTTTTACTGTAAACCATTCATTTCCATTATAAATCATTATATTCCCTTTCGTTCTGTTACCTTCCATCTCATTAATTAACCGTCGTCGTCGGAGCTCAAAAGGTGAAAATCGCCAATTGCGGAGGGCTCTAGCCGGCGAAATCTTTTAGACCATCGAGCTTCGTAGAATAGACGGTTTTTGCAATTAGCTATTCAAACTTGCTAGACTATAACCGTTGAGTTGCTATTTTTAGATTATTTCGTTTGCGCTATGGACTTTCGTGTTAAGGAGGAGATTCTAGAAGCGTCGGAAACGCCGGCTCCGAACAATGCAAAAGTATCCGTCGATGTCATCGAACTTAGTGATAACAGCAGCACCAGTAGCAGCAGCGAGTCGGACACTGATGATGAGATTGTCGACGATGGTTTCTTTGAAGGAGGCTCGTTTACCGACGACGCAGGCTCGAGAAGGAAGTCGGACGAATTTGGAGTGGTGTTTCCGGTAGGGTTTCTGGCTCCGCTTCCGCCGCCGTCGGCGGCGGCGGAGGTGATGCCGCTCGCAACATCTGCGGCGAATGGGAGTGTGAGTGTGGCTACCCAGAGTGGTAAGCAGTTTTGGAAAGCTGGTGACTACGAGGGTGCTCCTTCTGGTGATTGGGGTTTAAATTCCGGTAATGGTTTAATTTGGAAATTAATTGCTCCTTTGACTATTACTTCCAAAATCTCAAGAAACTGATTTTCCGTTTGCATGGGAATTTAAAAGATGTCTTTCTAATGACAGAATTGTCAACTCTTTATCTTGCAATTTATGTGTTCGAAATTCATCGGTTTCTTTTAGTTTTGCTTTGAATGTCGTTTGATGGTTTCTGTGACCTGAGAATGCTCATGCATTTGTGTTTGTATTGTCTAATGACTCAATGAGCGTGCGTTCTTACTTTTAAAAAATGTATAGGTGGCATGGATCATGTCAGAGTTCATCCAAAGTTTCTACACTCAAATGCAACAAGTCATAAGTGGGCGCTTGGTGGTAAACATTTATAGTTGATCTCTTAGATTGAATGATTTGGTAATTGGTAGTATGATGTTCGACCTTGGTTGATTTGAGTTTTTAGTTTCTAAACTAAGTATTGCTTTGATTTGCAGCTTTTGCTGAACTTTTAGACAATTCATTGGATGAGGTACTACTTCTGGAGAAAATCATTATGCTGCTGATGAAAATTTCTCTTGGGATTATATGATGGTTTATTTATTTGATTTCAGGTGTGCAATGGAGCTACGTATGTCAATATAGACGTGATTACAAGTAAGAAGGATGGTAGCAAAATGCTGTTGATAGAAGGTGAATTTTAATAAGTTCTAAATTTTCTATTGCTAACACTGTAGACACTATTTTCCATACTTGTTACAATTTACAAGCAGTTCTTCAAGAGCTTATTCTATTTTCTGAAGTAGGTTTTGTATTTTTCTTCAGATAATGGTGGTGGTATGGATCCAGATAAAATGCGGCATTGCATGTCTTTGGGGTATTCTGCCAAAAGCAAATTAGCTAACACCATTGGGCAGTGTAAAGATCTATCATTGTGGAGTAGCTCTTTCTGAGTTTTAATTTCCTTATTTTGAGGTTTTTTATTTTGTTTACTCTCATCATCAGATGGCAATGGGTTCAAGACAAGTACCATGAGGCTGGGAGCAGATGTCATAGTATTCTCCAGATATTGTGGAAAAGATGGAAAAAGGTTTCTGCTCTGTGTGATTAACAATTATAACTGTGTATTATTTTCACAATTAATAGACTGGAAGTGGTACTTGTAAAATTCTAGGAACTTGAAACAAGCAATGGCTTGATTATAGAGTCCTCCAATGAGGCATTTCTGTTGTAGCTTTAATCCTTTTGAAGAATATTTTGGAGGTGCTTAATTGCTATACTACTCATGCATAGAGGAAATCAATTCATATTACCAACCGGTGTTTCTATAACTTATTATCTTTTGGGCAGATTATGGAAGAAAAAAAAAAATTCAACGTACCCAATGCACAAGGCTCCCTACTTTGCGGAAGTCTAGGGAGGGTCATACTGTACTCAGCCTTACCTTTGTATTTTTACAAAGAGGTTTCCGTGACTTAAACCTGTGACCTTATGGTCACAAAAAAGCAACTTTACCAGTTCCTATTACCATCCTACTTTTCTATTGGCTTTGCCTTCACTTTCAGTTTATTATCTATTATCTTTTGTTTGCATCAGTCTCATGCTGTACATCTCCTTCCTGCCATTTTTATTATTCGTTCAACTGAATGATACTACATGATCTTGCGTTGCTTTTAGGCCTACACAGAGTATTGGATTGCTGTCATACACCTTTTTGAGGAGCACTGGGAAAGAAGATATTGTGGTTCCCATGGTAATAACTAAATGACTATATTAACATCATTATATGTGATCTAATTCCTGTTTCTTATTGTTTGATAATGTTACTGTGGCTCCCCTACGAAAAATTTCAATGCTTTATAGAAATAGTTGTGCTATGGTTGCAATCTATTGCGACAATTGCAGGTGATGCGGATGCAATTACAAATAATTGCAAAAATGGTCCGGATAACAATTATAGATGCAGTCTGCAATTTAAATCCTTGATTTGAAGAATGGAAAACTAGTAACCCGGAGCAAAGATCTTGGCTTATAACTTTGTGCATTAACTTCCACCAGAATATAATTGTAGGCACACTGCCTTGTGGGCATCAATTGATAGTATTCTTGATTACAGCCTTGAAGAATTTGTTCACCCTTGCTGTGATTCTGTGATATGCTTCTATTGCTTGATTTATGCCTGTATGGAGTTCTTCAGCAATATTATCTTCTGTTCTTAGATATTTGGGTGCCAATTGAATCAGTGGCATTTAGCTTAGCCACAAATTAGTCTGAATTTTTCCAAGGCTCACTAGAATTTCCCTGCTCTTCGATCATATACTTGTATCTGTATGTTGATTGCAGTTTGTGGAATCTGGATCTTTATGTTTGACACATGCAGCTTGTGTTTAGTTCTTGAAGGATTACTGTGCAGGTTTATATTCATTGTGCTGCATTTCTAACCTTTTATTTGTTGGAATCTATATGAAAAGCTTGACTATGAGAAAGAAGGGCATGGATGGAACAAAATATTACGACTCTCTGTGGATGAATGGAACATAAATTTAGAGACAATAGTACAATGGTCTCCGTTTTCAAGTGAGACTGACCTTCTTCATCAGGTAATTTTGGCACTTGAATTACTCAAAATCAATTTCCATACTTATACAGACCTTCTTCTTGTATTGTGGACTCTAATTTCCATACTTATACGACATTCATACTTCTATTAAAGTAATTTGCTTGTTATTGGTCCATGCAAAGAAAGCTTGATACTAAGGTTTTTCAGCTACTTTGTCATTTTAAAATCTTCATGATGTGGGAACTTGTGGAAGATTGTGGTTCTTCCATTGTAAACTTTGAGGAGCAAAAAGTGGGAGGAATGTCAGCCAAAATAGCATTCCTCATGACCTCTTAACTTCAATGACTAGACACCTTGAATCTTGTTGATACTATGGATAATCAAATTCAGACACTGGCTTCCTAACTGGATTGGAAGATTGAACACAAGAGTGCAAATTTCATCTACTTGTTGTGATGCACAACTTCTTTCTGTGTCGCTTGTCTGATTTAAACTTCCTCATTCTGGTTTTCTCTTTTTGTTCCAGTTATGCTAGTTATACGATATGTGTGACATGATATCTATGAGTGCATGGTAGATCACTAACCTCATCAATTTTCCTGCTCATTTTCCAGTAAGGATTTCTTACATGATGGCTTATATCTGAAGTGCTAGCTTTTCTATTTGTAATTAACCTGTTGTCTTTGTACCTTATAGTTCAGTCTGATGGCAGATCATGGGACCCACATAATAATATACAATCTTTGGGAGGACGACGAAGGATTTTTGGAACTTGATTTCAATGCTGATGATCATGTTCTTATCACATGAGTAATCTCCCATTTCTTTATAGTTTGGTCTATCTGTTAATCAACTCTAGATGTTCTTTTTCCTGAGGGATGTTCTAATAATTGTTGTATGAGTGCAGGATATCCAGCTTAGAGGCGTCAATCGAGAGGAGAAGAAAATACAGATGGCTTCAGAGTTTCCAAATTCAAAGCATTTCCTGACCTACAGGCACTCATTAAGGGCAAGTATCTAACTTGGATTAACAAGCTTATTGTCTTCATCCTCATGCAGATTACCTGACTATGGTTATGTTATCATTGTTGACTGGCAGAGCTATGCCTCTATTCTCTATCTGAGACTTCCTCCTGGATTTCGGATTATTCTACGTAAAAAAGATGTTGATCACCACAATATAGTGAATGACATGATGCTGTCTCAGGAAATAACCTACCGACCACAGCCTGATGCTGACAGGCTTCCAAAGGACACAACTGTAATTCATTACATCTCTTTTCTACACAAGTTTGATCCTCTATATATTTTTAATTATTTTCATCTTCATGTTATTAGATGGCTGCCGTTGTAACTATTGGCTTTGTGAAGGATGCAAAACACCATATTGATGTTCAGGGGTTCAATGTTTATCATAAAAATCGTCTTATTAAGGTTTGGATGTTGGTTATTTATCTTTCGACAGAACTTCAGTTTGTACAATTTTATGCATTTTGGATTTATACATATATCTATCAGTAGTAATTAGTTGATATTAGTTTCCTTTTCTTATTTAATGAACCTCTGTTGTTTCTTCAGCCATTTTGGAGGCTTTGGAATCCAGCAGGAAGTCATGGTCGTGGAGTCATAGGTATTTTTTTTCTTTTTGAAATTTCATTGCACCTTAATGGTAGTGTACTTACAATATCTTTTTGTCTCTACTGATAGGTCTGTTAGAAGCCAATTTTGTTGAACCAGCTCATGATAAACAGGGTTTTGAACGCACAACCGTGCTTGCAAGGCTTGAGGCTCGACTAATCCAAATGCAAAAGAATTACTGGTTTGGTTACGCTATCTCTACATGTTAAGCTTCGTTTGATTGGCTTTAACTGTACATTAGGCTTAGTTACTTGACCCAGTTTGATGTCCAACTTGTAATTTTCAATCATTCCCATCTTAATCAGGTTCTCCCACTGCCACAAAATTGGCTATGCTTCGATGAGAAATAAGAAGCATTTTCAGGAATCTTCAGACAGGGGTGAGTTTTGGAATATTTCAGTAATCTTATTCTCTTCTTAGTGCAGCAAATTCAGTGTAGTTACGAGTACAAATAGATGCCTATGTTTTCTAAAATGACCCTTTCAGACATTTAATGGATAATTTTTCTTGGCTTATACAGAAGTTCATCTGCACACATTATCCCAGTCCAAGAAGCAAAAGACCATGAGCAGCAACATATCTTCACCTTACTCTAGTAAGGGAAACAATAAAGAGAAGATGAAAACTCCATCTAAAAGAACCAGGTCTTCTGAATCATCTGCAGAGGATGACAGCGACAATGAGGCTACACACAATGCCCTTCCTACAAGACGATCAAATGGTAGTAATTTGAAGGCTTCTCAGGAAAAGAAATCTTTTGACAGTAATGGGCTGCATAAAAATAGGTTGTCTTCACACTTGGAAGATAGTAGATCTCAACAGGACTGCATTTCAGGAGGGGAAAAAACTGATCGAGCACTCAAACATTCAAAGTCAAAGGTCGTTTCACATATTTGTAAAAATTTTTCTAGCATTAGTCAGCTTAGTGCCATTTTCATGCTCCACCATGCAAGTGGTAACTTTTGAAGAAGAGGAAAGTTGTCCAAGGGTCATCCAATTATAAAACATTGTGAACTTAATCATTCAATAACATGATGTTGACTACTGGGGTACATGTGCAACATTACATGCAGTAGTAGAGAAAAGAGAATAATTAACTTGTTTTACTTGACAGGTAGATGAACCTTATGACAATGAGCATGCTGCTATTGAATCTGATCAGATGATCATTGAGCAGTTGAAACAAGAAAACGAAGGCCTCAGGGAAAGGTGATTAATTTTCCTTTGTCAGTCAATTACTGTTCTCCACTGCCCTTAACAATCATTTTGTCTTTAGGTTGAAAAAACAAGGAGATGCCTTAGCGTGTGAGAAATGTAAATCTCTTGAGACACAGGTATTTGACTTATAATAACTTGATTTTTTTCATCATTAATGACCATTTCAACTATATATACTCCTGATATACTTCTGCTTGATATCAAGTTCCAAATAATAGGTTAGAAGTGACTCTTTCTCTCCCCCTTCAAGTAAATTGGGGAGAGATACTAATTTTTGTGACTGAGCATAGCTTTCATTTGTTCCTTTTTTAAAAAAATATAAATATACATGCTTTTAATTCAGCTAAAAAAAATGCAAGAAAAAGTTGACGAATTGAACAAGGAGCAAGAGAGTCTCATCGACATATTCTCAGAGGAAAGGGAGAGACGCGACAGAGAAGAGGAGAATTTGAGAAAAAAGAATCAGGTACTAATTTTGTGTGCAAAAAATGATGATTAAAAAACTCAACTGGTTCAACGTTGAACCGTTCAATTTTTTTGTTTAATTTTTAACTTTTAATTAATAAGTTCTTGTAAACTAATATAAATCAATTAATTTTTATCTAATAATCTTTTTTAATTAAACTTTAAATTTTTTGATAGGTAAGAATAATCTTTTTCATTCATATTTCAAATTCTTTAATTTTATTCAATCTTTAGCTAGTTTTACAACGGTTTAATACTGGTTGGACTTTTTAAACTTTAAACTTTTTGTCTTACCGGTTTAATTTTCAATTTGATTTTTAAAACTTAAAAAAAAAGTGCCATCATTTTTATTTTCTAGCTCTATTTCTGGATACTTGTCCTTTTTCTGCCTCTAACGATTGCTAAAATTTTGTTATTTACCTGCAGGATGCGTCTAGTACAATTCAAGAGCTGCTCAATAAGATTAGACTACTGGAAAGGATGAAGTCTCTTAACTATAAACCATAAAAACAGGCTCATCTATTAGGAGATCACTTCTTAATCCTGGATATCCTTGTAGTAATCATCTTCGTTCTCTTCACGATGTATTATTACTATAGCTGTTCGGTTTTCATTTTTTTTTGATGCAGTTCAACCATCGACTATCTGTACTAACACGACCTGTTCTCATTTGATAGTTAATTCATCTAGCATTGATGTACAAAGAGGGGGTGGCTGTGCATTGGGAATAGACACTGGAGATATTCGCTGCCTGATCATCACTTTGAACTGACCGACCCTACGCATTAACTAGTACGTCGTTGTCTAAATATGAATTTATAGAACAATGAAGCAATGCTTTCCAAGGATTAGCTTTTTGTATTATGTTTTTCCTTTTACAAATCTTTATCAGTACCACTATCTATATATAGGCTAGTATGCTTAAACATAAATATATAGTTGAAAGTTGAATTGCATCCAGGGTACATGAAAATGTGATTACTTTAGTGGTTTTGTAAGTTGGGAGTGACCATTATTCAGCGGTGGTCATTACTATATAAAAGAATTTCTTTTTTATAAAAAATGTTATATTTTTATTATTTATGATATTATAATCACACCAATGGTACTGGTCACAAACCTTTAATAACTGACGGGGATGATGATAACTGATATATGGAAACAAACTTTTAGCTTCTAATGTGCTTATTATTGTGCAATCTTTCTATGGAGAATATTGCGTAACTGATTTTTTTGTGGTTATTAATGGTCAATTTTATTGTAAATAATATTTTAATTAAATAAAATTTCTTTATTTCATAAAATTGGCTAGTGAGAATTACTACTCATTGCTTGTGGTTAAGTGCTCTTTTTACCGATACTTATAAGTTGCACTTAGAAATGACAATGAGTCAGATCAGATTATTTGAGGTGTGAATGGACCTAAGACTCATAATTTAAGCCTGAGCCTAAATTTGATCAGGTTTTAACGGCCAGAAGCTTGATAGGGTTAAGGCTAACCTAATTTTTTTTTTCAATTTTAAATAATTATTAAATTATTTTTATGTGATTAAAAATAAAATAAATCTTTTAAAATTTTGTACTTTCGAATTGAACCTAGAAGTTCGACTCAAATTTAAAATTTTTAAAAATGCTCAAACCCAACCTGATATCCATTTAAAATAGGTTGAGTCTGTCTTACTTATAATCAAATCGAATAGGGCAAGACTTTATCACCATGCGCCAAATATTGACTCTTGTAAGTACTATTCTATCATCTATGTCATGATTAAGAGATTAATAGCATTGATAATGAGTTGAGTTTATTTTCAAGTTCAAATATGATTTTGATCAGAATTTCAATTACAAATTTAATCAAAATATATTTAGGTTCATTAACTTCTAGTCTAACTAATATAATTAATCAAGTTAAAAAATCATCATATTCAAATACAAAGTAACTTAGTTAATTGACTTAATTAAGCCAAATTTCAGTCTAATTTGATTTAGCCAAATTCGACTTGAATTAGATTTAAATTGATCAAATTTTTAATTAAATTTGAACTTTTTTTATTTTCAAATTTTGAATTGCAATCCGGCCTATTGACAAGCCTACAATTAATTGTGAAAAAAAGGTAAATTCCAATAGACAAAATGGCTGCATTACCAACCAAAACCAAAAGCTTTATCGGAGGTATGGGACACTTTATGTGTCTGTCTCTATTTGTATAAGGACAAGACAATGGATCAATGTCACAAGAGGCTTGGCTGTCTGGTTCAGACGTGAAGAGGACAGAAACCAACAAATGTTGCGTCGCGTGGAATGCGGAGAAAATAGGATACGCTTGCTACTGTTCTGCTTTGACAATTTCATAAAATAGTTTCAAAAGAAGAAACTCTAATGGAGTTGTTAGGACATGCATATATTACTTTGACTTCCTTTTTCTGTACAATGAATTCAATTTCATATGTTCCTGTGCCAAAAACATAGTATCTGGTTGGTTGTTCAAGTTTGAGAGACAGAGTACGAGAAGTGAAACCAAAAAGCCCTGAAAACCAAACCCCACGTGTAATCAACTCATGGCTTCTGCGTTTACAGGGGTTGGTGTGAAGTTAGGTCTTTCATGTTCTACTAGCAAGCTTCTTCGCAGTCAAACCTCTCCATCTAGATCGTCTCGATGCAAAACTCAAGATGACCGTCTCCGTCGAACAGCAGAGGAAGAAGAAGAGCTTTACCCTCCAGAAATCTGAGGAAATTTTCAACGCCGCTAAGGTGTTTGTGTTTTTCGCTTTTGTTTGTATGCCTGGAATTGAATTAACGGTGCTGAATTTTTGTCTTTAATTTTTATTTCTGGAGAATTTTCAGAACTGGGTTTTGCATTGTTTTTTCTTTTCAAATCACTGTGGTTGTGAACACTCCAAGGCTTGAAACTGGAAAAGTTTAAATCTTTTGATATACTTGAACAAGGGTCCCCTGAAACTATCATCTGTACTGCTTCTATGAAGGGATATCGACGTTTAATGGATTAAGAACACGTATATAAAGCAGCCATATTTTCTGTTATTATACCGGTTGAATTGCTGTTTGAGCAAGAGTCTGTGGATGCTGGCAGGCTAAGTTGAAACTTTCACTCATGGTTGAACACATGTAGAAATCAGTTCCTATCATTATCTTGTGGCTTTCTTGTTATAGATAATGAAGAATGAGATTTGTACTCTTCTTTTGGCAGGAGTTGATGCCAGGAGGTGTAAATTCACCTGTACGTGCTTTCAAATCTGTCGGTGGACAACCTATTGTGATGGACTCTGTCAAGGGCTCTCACATGTGGGATGTTGATGGGAATGAGTACATTGATTATGTCGGTTCATGGAGTCTGGCAATTATTGGTCATGCGGATGACGAGGTTCTAATCTATCTTCTTCACGAGATTCTAGTTTTGTGTAGTTTGATGCTTTTGAAAAATTCTATTGCTACTATTGCGACCTTGGCTGAAACAATGAAGAAAGGGACCAGCTTTGGTACTCCTTGTCCTCTGGAGAATGTTTTAGCAGAGACGGTGATTAAAGCAGTTCCAAGCATAGAGATGGTTCGTTTTGTCAATCCAGGCATTGAAGCTTGCATGGGTGTGCTTTGCCTGGGCCAGACCTTCACTGGAAAAGAGAAGGATATCAAGTTTGAGGATTGTTACTGTTAGGATATATGGTATATATCTAAATAATTAGTTTTAGCATTATTTATGAATTGGATATATAACATATTAATTAGATAATGACTTAGATTAAAAAAGCTATTAGTGATAATCTTCTAGTTGTGATAGAGTTCTATCTTTAATTGATGTGTATCTTGGCAAGATGTGCTGGTGAATATCATATATGATTCTATCCATAGAAGATGTGCATCTTGTGTGAAAATCTTGCAATCATCAATGTTGTGGGACTCTTATTACTTGTGTGTATCGTGCACCAATTAACAGCTGAAGAATATCTTATGTGTGTGGTGGTATAATTGTGGGTTAAAAAAAACACTGTGGCTGTGAGCACGTCTCCATATACAGCTGAAGTAAATCTCATGTAGGGGTTGTATAACGATGAGAGTTTGCGTTAATTGTTATTGAAAAACACAGTTGCATGTTCATGCTTTTGTGGGTTGAAAAATACCGTGGGTGTTGGTCAAGAAACGAAGTAGTGGGCGTTAGACAAGAAACGCAGCAGTGGGCATTAGATAAGAAACGAAGCAGTGGGAGTTATCTTGTGATTTTTCAGACCTGCTTATAAGTGGTGTTAATTTTGACACAAAGTTATACAGTCAGTTTAACAAGTCTTCTAATAATTGAAAAGCTCCAACTCATAGTTACTGACGTCAACGAATTTATTAAGAGTGGAGCTTATGTTGGCTACCACGAGGGCTCATTCACCAAGGGACTCTTGAAACACCTAGGTGTCGACGAATCTAAGCTCCTGCCATTCAAGACTATTGAGGAATGAGACGATCTATTCATTAAAGGAAGTGTGCATTAATTGATGATTGGAAAATCATAGCTGTACGTGCATGTCTTCTGGGTTTGCAAAAACCATAGGTCAGTTTGTTATTTTCTCCAGACGTCTTCATCTGGGGTTGTGAGTTGTTTTTGTAAGCAAAACGTTGTGGGTCTTCATCTATTGTCTATACTACCATATGGTTTAATTGAAGGTGTTGAATTTGGGATGGATCGTTTCAATTGAAGGATTATTACCAGAAGCTGAAACCATAAGGAAGTCTTTCTCTTATCTCAAGTATATTGTTGTTCAGTTCTTAGTTGATTAAGTACTTGAGTTATTTTTATTAATTATTATTTGAGTGAAAGTAGTTAGAAAAATCTCCTGACGAGGTTAACACGAGTCGATCATGTTATGGGTGTGAAATTCTTTCACGGGAAGTGAGGTTGAGAGATAGTGTCAAGGATTGAGTGGTGTCAGCTCAGTAAAGCCTTAGGTAAATTTATTGTACTTCGGTGAAAGTATTAAGCTGGGTGAGGGCCTCGCAGACGTAAGCAAGGTATGCCGAACTATGTTACCAAATTTCTGGTGCTTTTTATTATTTCGCTTTTGATTGCTTTTGTTTTTCTTTTGTGCCAAAGACGTCCACGGTAAAATTCGAAAGTTTGCGAAACTACCACCCCCTTTGGTTTTTTCAATTGGTATCAGAGCAAGGTCACCGATTCAGAACTTGGTAGCAAGTTGGTGTAGATCCTAGTTTCGCGAACATGACTACAAGAGAGGGTTCTTCAATCACCAGACCACCACTATTGGATAGATCTAACTATCCTGCATGAAAATTACGGATGAAAGTCTTCATCCAAGCTCAGAGCACGAAAGCTTGGCATTCGGTAGTACATGGGTAGACACATCCGATGATCACTGATGATAAAGGAGAGGCAGTTTAAAAAGATTCATCTGAATGGACAAGAGTCGAATAAGAAAGTGCACTTGGAAATTCACAAGCAATGCATGTGATATTCAATATTGTTGATGAGGGACGCTTCTCAATGATATCAACTTGTGAATCGGCTAAAGAATCGTGTGATGCCTTGCAAACTATTCATGAAGGGTTCAAATCTGTGATAGCGTCAAAACTATAGATGTTAGCCGTGAGGTTTGAAAAACCGAAGATGGACGAAAATGAGACTATTGGAGATTTTCATGAAAGATTACGAGATATAACGAATTAGGCACATCAACTCAAGAAGATATTCCAATCTGAAACTAGTCAAGAAGACGTTGAGATCACTACCTCTAAGATTTATTCCGAAAATTGCAACAATTGAGGACGCTCATGACATCAATGACTTGTCATTAGAGAAGGTAATTGGAATTCTTACCAATTTCAAAATGAATTTGTTGAGGGACAATAGAGAGAAGAAGAAAGGATTGGCATTGTAAGCCGAGATTGGTAAAGTCATGAATGATGTAGAAGATGAATCCGACGAGAATGAGGATATGGAGCTATTAACACGAGAGCTCAGTAAGTGGCTGAAGAGAGTGAAAAAGGACAGACCCATGTTTAGGCAAAATGGCAGGAGCTCATTGAACAACAACTTCAAACAACAAGCCAAAACTCAAAAGGGAGAAAGAAAGGTAAATAGAATTCAATGCTATGAGTATCAAGGCTTCGAACATATTCAAGCGGAGTGTGCTAATACTATAAAGAAGAGAAAAGGAAAATCCTATACGAGCACTTGGAGTAATAACGAATCCGAAAGTGAATATGGAAGTATAGACAATAGATGAAAACCCACGGTGTTTTGCTCACAAAAATAACTCACAACCCCAAATGAAGACGTCTGGAGAAAATAACAAACTGACCCACAGTTTTTGCAAACCCAAAAGACATGCACGTATAGCTATGTTTTTCCAATAATCAATTAATGCACACTTTCTTTAATGAATAAATCGTCCCATTCCTCAACAGTACTGAATGGTAGGAGCTTGGATTCGTCAACACCTAGGCGTTTCAAGAGTCCCTTGGTGAATGAGCCCTCAAGGTAGCCAACATAAGCTCCACTCTTAATAAATTCGTTGACATCAGTGACTGTGAGTTGGAGCTTTTGAATTATTAGAAGACTCGTTAAACTGGCTGTATAACTTTGTGTCAGAATCAACACCACTTATAAACAGGTTTGGAAAATCACAAGATAACTCCCACTGCTTCGTTTCTTATCTAACGCCCACTGCTTCGTTTCTTGTCTAACGCTCACTGTTTCGTTTCTTGTCCAACACCCACGAAATTTTTCAACCCATAAAAGCATGAACATGTAGCTGTGTTTTTCAATAACAATTAATGCAAACTCTCATCTTTATACAACCCCTACATAAGATTTACTTCAGCTATATATGGAGACGTGCTCACAGCCACATGCACGCAGTCGTAGTGTTTTTTTTCAACTCACAATTATACCACCACACATAAGATATTCTTCAGCTGTTAATTGGTGCACGATATACACAAGCAATAAGAGTCCCACCACACTGTTGATTGCAAGACTCCCATACAAGATGCACATCTTCTATGGATAAAAATCATACATAATATTCACCAGCACATCTTGCCAAGATACACATCAATTAGAGATAGAACTCTATCACAACTAGAAGATTATATCACCAATAGCTTTCTGAATCCAAGTCATTATCCAATTAATATCTTATATGTCCAATTAATAAATAATGCCAAAACTAATTATTTAGATATATACCATATATGCTTACATTCTCCCCCTTTTTGGCATTGTAAGAAAAATGATATGTCCAGATCAGTCCGAGAAGAAGAAACATCAAGAAAGAATCGAAAATTTGTACCCACGTGTCATTTTTGCGGAGTTATTGGGCACATAAGGCCGAGATGTTACAAATGATGTTTGAAAGGGGTTAAAATCGAAAATTTAGACATTCTCCATTAAATTTCCAACAGCAACCCATGTTACTAAAGCACTCTTGGGTGAGAAAGGGTCAAGTACAAGCACAACAACATAGTGAAGGAAAAACAAGAAATTGTATAGATTCACAGTTAGTTACTGCTTTTGAAGAAACTGTTCAGATAAAGGACAAGTTACTTACTTCAAAAGAAGAAACCGATGACCGAGATAATGTAACGAGGAATAAGCCTTGGTTTGAAATTCTTCGAGGGGCAAAGGGACTATGTGCTTTACATTTTTGAAGTATTTTTTTGTATTATTAAAAAAAGAAACGTAAAAAAAGATTTGTCTTTTTTAGTTCTTTAGTTTTTATGTTGCTATTGTCGTCCCATCTTTTTAGTAGTTTACATTGTGACTTCTATTTGACTCCACCGAAGACGCTTCAGCTCTCATCAGTATGGGTCTCTCTCGGGTATCTCTCTCTCTTTTGGGCATATCTCTAGTGTTTTGAATTATGGTAATTTGTCTTCTTAGCGTGCTTATGATTCTTCCGTTGCACTTATTATTGATTATTATGATTATGTGTTTTGATACTGTTTTGTCCCAGAGGGGAGACATCAGATTATTTATGGTGAATGTTCCATTCAGGTGGAGATTTCAAGGTATATGCATGACTATTCGTCGTGTTTTTTAGCATCCTTTTGTCCCAAGGGGGAAAACGAATTTGTGCATTTGATGGTTATATGTCTAATTATGTTATTTAGGGAGACTTTCATATTTGTGACAAACAGTGCCAAAAAGGGGAGATTGTTAGGATATATGGTATATATCTAAATAATTAGTTTTGACATTATTTATTAATTGGACATATAAGATATTAATTGGATAATGACTTGGATTCAAAAAGTTATTGGTGATAATCTTTTAGTTGTGATAGAGTTCTATCTCTAATTGTGTATCTTGGCAAAATGTGCTGGTGAATATCATGTATGATTCTATCCATAGAAGTTGACATATTATGTGGGAGTCTTGAAATCAACAGTGTTGTGAGACTCTTATTGCTTGTGTGTATCGTGCACCGATTAACAGCTGAAGAATATCTTATGTGTATAGTGGTATAATTGTGGGTTGAAAAAAAACACTGTGGCTGTGAGCACGTCTCCATATATAGCTAAAGTAAATCTCATGTAGGGGTTGTATAATGATGAGAGTTGATTGAGCCCAAGTTTACATCATTAATTGGTTGTATTTTCATAACTGTTGATGTGCTTTTTGACTCCTAATTGTGACTTTTGTGCTTAAATTAGTTCCTTATGTTGAGCTCATATTATTTGCAATTTGTTAG
>JANITX010000008.1:54937063-54952018 GCA_027564395.1 Erythroxylum ulei
GAGAGAATTCGTTGCTTGAGCATGTCGACGGTTGAGGCCGAGGAGTAGCGGAACGGGCCGATGTCTGAGCCGTCGAAGAGCCTGAACTTGATGTCAACCAAATCCTCGTCCGGCATTTGAAAGTGAGTTGACTACGAATTTTGTTCTCCGGTCTGGTCTACCCTATCAGCGATTCCCAATTACAAGACTATGATATCGAATTGACCAACTCATCAAATCCCTAAAAATCCAAACTGTTAACAGATCTAAGCTCGATTCAATTCAACTCAGGTCGTTAAGCACGCGAGAGTTTAAGGGGGTTTTGGAGCTTCTTCTTCTTCGTCTTTTTTTCTACAGAGAACGCGGTATTCTTTTTTGACAGTAAGTCTTTGGCCTACCTCAAACGACACAATTTGTGCTGCCGTTTCCAATTCACACCGAGCAAATTTGACTAAACGTAACGGCGTTCGAACTCCTGAACGGCGTCTTTTTCGTTGTTCGGTGTGTAAAGACCAAATATGCGATCTTTTAAAAATCGAATTCAAATTTAAGACAAGAAGATAAGGTTTTAAAAGTTTATCAAAATTAAAAAATATTATTAATTTAAATTTTAATTAAAAGGGCGTATTATTAAATAAAAATTATTTATTTTATTTTTTTATAAAAATCGAATAACTTATTCGACCAATTAATTAATAAATTTGCCGATTTTTAATAATAAAATTATTAAAATAGATGAAACTAAAATATTAAAAATTTTAGTAAAAAGTTAGTTAATTTAATTTTTTTAATGATTGAATTGATTAAACCAGTTTCAATTTTTTAATCACTGCAAGTACATTATAGCTATTAAGGTTAGTAATGAGTCATGCGACTAGGGCAAAATTTTATGATTAGGGTCAAGTTCAGCCTGAAACTCAATTGCAATTAAGTCTCTTAACTAAATCTTGAGTTTAGGTTACTTGAAGTCTGATTAAGTTTAAAAGAATTGGACCTCAAGTGAATTTAGCATTAAACTTGATTTATGAGTCGGTTTATTGAAAAAACTTGAATTTAGGTTCATAAACTGACTCATTATTATCTGTATAATTTTTTTGTGCCAGCTAAAAATAAGCCATAATGGTAAAATTTCACTCTAACCTAAATGTTAGAAATTAATTTAAGTATCAAAATATCCTAAATGCATTATGCCCACTTTTGGTGTCGTTTCATCTTAAATTTAACGATTGATTGCTTGTTCTGAATAGTGTAACTTCTAGCTCTCCAGAGGTGACTATGTTGTGTTTGAGATTTTAAATCCAAAGTTCTTCCAACTTTCTCAAGTGTTAAAACATGAAGCTCTGTGTTTAAATTTAATTTAAATTTATTAACTTATCTAAAAACCCTTTAAAATTTTGATGTCGAATTTAATTAAATATAATTAAACTTGTTTATTTTGAGCCAACTTAACTAAAATTTTTATAATTATTTGGAATAAAAAATTGTTAAATTTGAACCGACGCAACTCACATATAAAATCGGTTAACCATAGTTTAATTTGTTGACTTCAAGTAGGGATGTTAATGGACCGGCCCGTGACCCGACCCACCCTTACTTTTTTATTAAAAAATACAAAACAACGTCGTTTTTGTTGTTTTGATCAGACTACGACCCAACCCGTGGTCAGCTCGACTTCAGCCTGTGGCTCGGTCGGGCCGAACTGTCTCGGCCTGTGGCCTGGTCAACCTGAGCTAAAATTGCCAAGCCTAACTTCAAGTTGATTTAATCTAATTTCTCATAACTAATTAAGCTCAAAAAAACAATTTGTTAAGTTTGAAATCAAATATGACCCTGATCAAGTCTAAACATTAAAATTCAAAATTTATCCTATTAAATTAAATTTGATCTATTAATTTTAAATTAAATTAGGTTAAATTTTGCCTTAATTATTATATTTAAGTGAATTCTTTTTATATCACGCGAGATTTATCGCATGACTTCTTGTATTATCCGTACTACGAGCTCTTCATTTTGCTATAATGGGCTCGAAGAAGGTTCGTTGGGTCCATTATTATGAGCCTAGATAGGTCCAAAATGTCCAATATCACCACTTTTTCTTGCTTCAAACCTATCATTGTTGGAGTTACAGGAAATGCATGTCTTAATGGTAGGAAAGTGTAGAAGTTCTTTACATCTAATTATTATCTAAAGAGAATGGATTGACCTTTGCCTTTTGTATTGTTTAAAAAGCATCAACAGGTACTAAGACTCTATCTCTCCCACTTAATGGAGGGAAAAAGACAAAGCATTGCATCAGCCACTAAGACTCTATCTCTCCCACTTAATGGAGGGGAAAAAGCTCAGCCACAAATCTAGATCGGAGACAAAGTATGCAATCTAATTTGGATTAACAAACTCATAAAATTACTAACTTACAAGATTTAGGGTGTGTAAATCACTCAAAGAGAGATTAAGCACAATTCTTCAAATTAAACATTAAATGAAGTCGAATTATTAACATGATATCGTTTCGATTAATAAATTGATATTATTTTGACTCCGATTCAAGACTTTATTGCATGCAGTAGGCAATCATCCCTAATAATAACTTATTATTAGATGAACTAATGATTATGTTAATGCATGTTGCGAGATCTTAATTATATATAATTGCAATTATATTTGACAAAATGACAAATTAATCTTGGATTATAAAGGTTAATATGCATCACTCCATGCTTGAAAAATTTAACTACCAACACTTCTTTAACGCTTTGTCAATAGAGCTATCATGATTGTTATAAGGGATTAGATTCTTTATAATATCTATTCTGAAAGAGAGGAAAAAAGGAAATTGATGCAAGCATAAAAAGTGGGCAATTATTTGTAATCTCCTGAAGCATAGCAAACATGTATTGTCTGCATGCACCCAAAAAAAAATTCTCAAAGGGAACCTTTTGAGGAACCAAATCTACTAAATGATATAAGTAGCTTCTTTGATGGACAACTCTTGCCTCATCTTATTCATAGGGGCCTCATGCAACTCAATAAAATAAAAATGAATAAAGGAGAAATTTGTGTATTTTTTATACTAAATTTATACAATATAATTTGAGATAAGGCTTGTATAGAAAATGAATCCATTACGTTTATATTTTTTTTAGAAATTAAAAAGTTCATTAAAAATTGAGAAGATTTACATCTGAATGGCTATCCTTGTGAATAGTCCCACTTAGCTTACTAGATACACATAAAATAACAAAAACCACAACGTTCAACAAAGTCTTTATTTAACGATTAAAAATTTTGTTTATTTTCGGAGGAGGGTCAAACTCACTGAGATCTCAATTTTGATTCAGGTTAGTATTGTTTCTGCTTTGTTACCTTTCTCGACCCCTTCTTGCTAGTGCCTCTCTAGTACTTTTTAACCAAAATTGAGCTCATATAATTAATGATAAAATTAACATCAAATATTTATTTTGGAATTATTTTTTCAATTTTTGATCATAATGGAGAATTTGTAATCATTATATTTTTTAAGTAAATTACTTAACATACCGACAATGTAAAATTAAATATGAATTTGATTCAAATAATAGTGAGTTTAAAATGCTAAAAATGAATTTATATCTTGTACAAAGTTTTAAAAATTTTGTACCGAGTTTGACCTAAATAATAAATAGTAGGTTTTGGCTCAACATATATAGAATATCAGGCTTGAGAGGCACTTGAGATCATGTCTCCCACTAATTAGGTTAGGCCAGCCCTTTCGGGGCTTCGTTTTGGAATTCTTGTCCTTACATTCTCCATAGGGAAATTAGTTCAAGTACAGCTTATAGTGTCTGAAGCTGAAAGTGCTGTGATCACAATAAGGAATATGGTTTCTATAATCACATACAATGAAGTGCCACCAAACTCTTTGAGATGGGTTGGGAAGCAATATGGTGGAAATACAGCTAATGGTGGAATCCAACCCTACACACACACAAAACTAAAGGCACCAACAAATTTCCTTATTCTTATGCCATCTTTTGTGAAGCAATGAGACCAAAAGTTCTTTGGATTATGAGTAAAACTATGTGCAAGAGTTTGCTCAATTTCCTTTATGGTACACATGCAACAAAAAGTTGAAGAAGTTGGTTCCTAGGACGAAGGGATTGGGGGATATCCTTACTAAAAGTTCATAAGTGAAATTATCCGATAGGCATAAGTATAAAGTGAATTATATATAAAAATAAGATAAGAATTACAGCTACGATCTTATGTTTGGAATTAAGATATGACATTGTTGGAAACAACTTCTCTATTATATAGGAGTAAGGCTGCGTATTATCAAACTTTCTCAGATCTCACTTTATTGCGGGACTTTGAACTGAATGTGATGATGATGATGATGATTTTCGATGTATATAAAGTTATTTATTAGCTATGAGTTAAGAAATTTAATTTGATATGGATGATTTTACTTGTATGAATGATGATTTATGCTTTATCCTACATAAAAAAGACATAATAATGAAATGAATTATATATAAAAATAAACTCATAGCTTTTAATTAACCTAAGGTTTTAAATTGATATATAAAATTTTGATTGCTTATGCCATCATTTAAACAAATCTTCAATCCTCTCATGTTCTTTTTCTATATATTAACTAGAGGAAATGAAAATCTCAAACTTTGCCAATTTGCTCTCGTCTTGTCTCATCATCAATAATAAGAAGAAATTATAAGGTGGTTGATGGGAGAATCGGTAATAGAGAAAAAGAAATTGCAGATTCACATTTCCTGAAATTATTGATTCATATGGAATTGCATGCTTACTGTGGAACAAAAGAGATGAAATTTAAAAGTATGGTGGGCCATTTTTATATCAGATTCAAGCTTACTTTCCAGTCATTTGACACTACAACAGGAATCTATTCTCCCCTTTTCAGGTTCAGGGAAGACATTATTTTGGTTTTCATATATCAGGAATGTGCAACTGTGACACAGTGCTGGTAGGAATTTGATTGTACTGTTAGATCACATTCCATCAGGTGTTCGCCTGAGAATGACAAAGAATCTCGAGTGGATTGGGTTGCAGAAAAAACAAAATGTCCAGGCAACTTTTCCCCCGGTTTCCTACATTTTATCATTTGCTATTTATCACAAATGAAGAGCATGTAAATTATGAATAACAATGAATTCGTAATATTACAAATATAGTTAATTTGAACCAAAATAAAAATTTTGAACCAATCAATCTTTCGATTTAGTTTTTAATTTTTAATTTATTTAGTTTAATAATTTTGTTATAAAAAATTGATTAGTATATTAATTATTCAGTCAATTTTTATAAAATAATCAGTTTCTATAAACCAAAATAAATCAATTAATTTCAATTTAATAGTTTCTTTTTTCAATTAAATTTTAAAATTTTGAAAACTAATGACAATCTTCTTCAATTTTGTTCAATCTTTGATCAATTTGATTATGGTCTAATTAAACATTTTTTATGCTTAATGATCTTATAGTTTCAAACATTTTGTGTTTCTACATGGTTTTTTCTTTTTTTGAGCCAAAGTCAAGTTCTTTGATGCTTTATTGTTCTCTTATTATCTGGGTAGTAGTACTTTTCTACAGTTCTTTGAAGTTTTATTGCTTTCTTATCATCTGGGTATTGGTACTTTTCTATATATAAAGAGATAATATATTTTGTTATATTTTAGTTTTAGTTTAAAAATATATTTTATTTTTAAAAAGTCGAGTTATATTTTATTTATTTATTGTAATTTTATTTACATAATTATTTAGTATACTAGTTTTACTTATTTACTCTTTCACTTGCATCACTATCTTATTGTCACATGCAGTTTGTGGGTGAGGTCTACCAAAAACAACCTCTTTACTATATAGGGGTAAGACTGCGTACTATCAGACTTCTTCAGATGCCACTTTATTACGGAACTTCGGACTGGGTGTGATTACGATGACCAGTGACGGAGCCAAAAATTTATAATAGGAGGGTCCAAATATTTAATTTTTTAAAATTTTGAGGGGTTAATACACTACTAGCCCTCAAATAATTTCATCCTCTTATATGTATATATATATAATATTTAATTTTTTAAAATTTATGTATCTACGTCCCTGACGATAACAATGGTATTATTGGCTTAATCTATATCAAGAGTCCTTAATTATAGCATAAGCCAGTTTGAGTCTGAAACTTGACCAAGGATAGGGGTAAAGTTCATAAGAGTTTTGTATAATAAAATAACGAGGATTTATTAATTTAATAAAAAATAAAAATTGGACCTGATTTAAATTTTAGTCAAAACAAATTTCACTTTGTATACATCCTATTTGAGGAACAATTCAGTAGAGTAGAGTAAAGCATTGAGCATGCGTGCATATCCGTAATTTATGGCGACTTTGCTGACTACTAAGAAGCAACGTAGGGTACACCTTCCATTGTTAAAGGATGACCAAATCACTTACTTTGTCTTAAAACGACAAGACTTGGTACTATGTTAGTAAGGTTCACATGTTGTCCACGATCTAAAGAAGGAGATTAATATAAAAAGTCTGTCTTCCTCTTTTATCTGCTTAATTGTATATTTTAAGTGGGATTAAGGAGTAATTCAATTATTTATGAATAAGCATAAAGTTGCAAAAGTCAGGGCATTGGATTTTTGCCTTTGGATGGAAGATTTGCATGAACTTTCAACATTAAAGTAGATTGGTATAATTTATTAAAGGATAGGTTTGGTTCGATGATGTCACTTGAGATGATGATTTGGATATGATTTTTGACTTTGGTTTTTATAACCTTATAATAAAAAATGTTTTAAAAATTGAACAGGTTCGTCGATCTTACAATGAAAATTTTGAATTTGTTAATTTTTTAGTTCGGTTTTTAATTTATAGTTTGATGTAGTTTAATAATCTTTGTTATTAAAAACCGATAAGTTTATTAATTAATCAATTATTTTTATAAACTAATCAATTTGTAAAAACTAAAATAAACTAATTAATTTTCAATTAACATTTTTTTTTCATTTAAACTTTAAAATTGTGACATATAATGATAGCCTTTTGCAATCATTTTTAAAAATTTTAAAATTTATTTAATCTTTATTTAGTTTTATATAGTCTAATACAGATTGAATCATTTAAATCTTAAATCTCTTGTCTTATTTGTTTAACTTCCGGTCCAATTTTTTGAAAACATTATTAAAATCTTTAAGATTATATCATAATGGTAATTTTTTTATTGTTTCGTCCTATATAATAATAAATATTCATGAACTGCAATATTATAAAATTTTAAAGTTGATTATGATAGTATGCTAAAATTTGTAAAAATCATAATTTTTATATTTAAAGGAAGTATTAGAAATAAAATAATTAATATTCATAATCTTCTAATTAATTTTACTCTTAATCAGCTTCAATTTAGTTATAAGGTAGCTGAAACAAAGTTAAAATTGGTTAAGTTTCTAAGTTCATAGACATTCAAACCTTTTTCCATTAAAATTAAGATAAGAACATGACAGTTTTAGGATATAATCCTAATACCTTCCCTGTAAAACAGATCTAACCACTTACTCATGAAAATAAAACTGACCACTTCGAAAAGAAAAGGTATTGAACGTGATTCACTATCAACTTACACTGAATATTCAGGTCTTCTTCAGGATTGAAACTTTGTAATTGACTTAACCATAGTGATTCTCCAGGACACACGTTTGCTCGTACAAAAGCATGCAATCCTCAACGATTTCTCCCAAGCTGACTTGAAAAAGCTGTACAAAAGGATGTGATGTATGCTGTTGTCACTTACGAGCATCCTTACCAAACTCTCAAGAGTTGGCTTAATCATTGAGATGGGTTTCTTTTTTCATTGTATCCATTATGAGTATTATTAACATCCATTACTGCACAAATGCTTTTATATGAGCTCTTCCAAAAGTCAAAATAAGGTTTAAATTGCCGATCAATAAGTTAGAAATTATTAATGAACAACAATTCAGTAACGTAAAATTTGAGAAAATCTAACAATACGTAATCTTAAGATCTCTTTCCAATTAAGAATTACTATAATAATAAACACATAATTATAATACACTTTAAGAACTTGAACTGGATCATAGAAAGCTAATGAAAAAATGACATCATTCTGAAGATAACATGTGGTGGTGGAAGATGTTGCTTTTTACGACTAATTGAGAGCCTCGTAATTAGGCTTTCGTAACTTCGATTAACCCATTTTTTATTTTGTTTCGTCTACACAATTTTGTAGAGTTCATATAAATTAAATGTGCAGAGAAGATTAGTCCAACCCCAAATCATAAGCATTCTACGTATCATCGCCTTGTCTTTGTCATATATTAATGACTTCCAACGAAATAAAATACTATTCATTTGAAAAGTGATTCGTTATGATTAAAAAGTATTAATTCGACCGGTATGAACAAGGAAAGGGGGAAAAGTTTCCACCGGTTGTCATGGACCGCATGTGTGACAGTAAGGCCGATGGCAGCATGGATGGAGCCACTTGGAATTTAGTGGTGCACTGGACTTCTCAAAATTTAAATATTTTTTATTTTTATTTATATATACATATAAAGACGAAGTTATTTGGGATTTAGTAGTATACTGGGCCCCCCCAAGATTTAAAAAAATTAAATATTTGGGTCCTCTTATCTTAAATTTTTGGCTCCGTCACTGGATGGCGGTATGGGTTTTCGAGATTTACGATGTTTTAACTTAGCAATTCTAGCAAAGCAAGGTTGGCGACTGCTAACAGAATCCAACAGTCTTTTTTTCGTGTGTTCAAAACTAAATATTTTCCTACATAGAATTACATGACTGCTAGTTTGGGTTCTAACCCTAGTTTCACATGGAGAGGTTTTCTGCAAGCTAAGGAATTGCTTCAGGTCAGAGCCCGCATTCGGATAGGCAATGGAGACTCCACATACTTCTGGTTAGATCCTTGGATACCTAGAGCCTTGAATTTTCGCTTACTTGCCGGAACAGGGCCCCGGGATCCTAATCTGCCGGTACATACTTTTATTAACTGGGAGGACCGACGATGGGATGTGGCAAAGCTTCAAGCGGTGTGCTGTGAGGAGGATGTGTAGCACATTTTGACGATCCCTTTGAGTTTACGGAGCCGACCAAATTCATGGTTGTGGCACTTCGATACGCGAGGTATCTATACTATCAAATCTGGTTATTACCAAACCTTTAGGCTCCAGAAAGGTCCTATTGACGAACGTGAAGATATTTGGAAATTTTTGTGGACCCTCACACTCCCTCCAAAAGTTAAAACTTTTATGTGACGACTTTTACGGGACATTATTCCTACCAAAGAGCGGATCTTTAGACGTGGCATCGATATTGACTCCAACTATGGCCATTGTGGTCGTAACGAAGATTGCTTCCATGTGTTTGTGGGCTGTTATGTAGCACGCGAGATTTGGACTGAGTTTGGCTTGGATTTTCATTCTTTTGGGTTCACTATCTTTACTTGCATTTGCAATGCTTCCAAGACTCTCTCTGTTGATATAATGCGCAATGCTTGCATGATCTTATGGTAGATATGGTGTAGCCGCAACAAATATGTTTGGGAAGCCAAGCTCACGCCTTGTTCGCAAGTTCTCGGCAAGGCAACCTCCTTCCTTCAGGCTTGGACAACAGTACGCCGACTATATGGTTCGACTTTTGTGGGCTCCCGTAGTATGGGCTGTCCTCATCAGACGGATGACACTCTCCCTGGTGGTTCCCCTACAGGTGCTTCGGTGCGATGGATTTGCTTTGTTGATGCTGCTATTTTTCCCCATTTGCACTGCAGTGGTTTTGGTGCTGTCATTAAAAATAGTGCGGGTACTGCTGAGTTTGCTCTTTCGGGTACGTTTTCTGGGGTGTTCGCGCCTAAGACAGCTGAAGCTCTCGCCTGTCGTTCTCTTCTCTCCTGGGTTGACAAGCATCTGCCTGGACAGTGCTCTATTGCCGTGGATGCTCAGGCCGTTTCTACCGCTATTCAATCATCTCGGGAAGACTTATCTAACTTTGGTAAAATCATTGATGATTGTTTAGATATTCTTCGACGTAATCCTGCTGTTTCTGTACGCTGGCTTTGCCGACACTATAATGTCGAAGCTCATGAGTTGGCTCGACATTCTCCTTTGTATGCCTCTTTTATGGTTTGGGATCATTACCCTACCTTTGCTTAATACCATATCTCATTTTTTTCCCAAAAAAAGGTATTAATTCGACCTCTTCCAAAAGTAAAAATAAGATTTAAATTGCCTATCATAAGTTAGAAATTATTACCGACCAACAATTTAGTAAAAAATTTGTTAAAACGTAATATACGAGAAGATCTAATAATACACAATTTTATAATCTGTTCTTCAATTAAGAATTATTATAATAATAAAAACATAATTATAAGAATTATTATAATAATAAAAACATAATTATAATACACTTTAAAAAATTGGACTGGATCATAGAAACCTAATGAAAAAATGACATCATTCTAATGATAACATGTGGTGGTGGAAGATGTTGCTTTTTACTACTAATTGAAAGCCTCATAATAATTAGGCTTTGGTAACTTAGATTAACCCATTTTTTATTTTGTTTCATCTACACAATTTTTTAGAGTTCCTATTCTTATACTATTACTATAAAAACGTGGACAAGATTAAGTCTAATCCCAAATTATAAGCATTCTAGATATCATCAACTTGTATTTGTCATATATTATTGACTTCTAACGAAATAAAATAATATTCATTTGAAAGCGATTTGTTATGATTAAAAAGTATTAATCCCATATTTACAATTTAGAAATTCTAGGGATCCAAATTGAATTCAATAATTTAAAATACAAATTTTCTTATTTTCATGAAAACGAACATAAATTACATGCAGATTGAGAGAGACAGAGAGAGTGTCTTCCCTTTTTTGACTCTCTTAACTACAACTCCACAGAGACATTTCGAAAGGGGTTAATGCAAACGGAGAAAATGCAAACTAGTGCACAAGTCCCATCAACTTATTATTAAACTGTGACACTGAGATAGACCGCTACGTCTTGTTTGCTAGGTTCCTTTTCAGTTTCGACGGCTACTTCAGTTCCATTACAGTTTAATCGAGGAACCACATCGTTTAGGTCCGAGTACGTGGTGACACTCAGCTTTGCTACGTCCACTACATGCTCAGACAACTGTTGGAGTTTAGGGTCTGTTTCCACCACGATTTTCTTGGGGCTGTTCCTATATATTACGTAAAGTATCATCTGAACAAGACCAAAGATAAAGCCTAGGATGTTGGGAATCTGCAGATAAAAGACAAAGGAAAAAAAGGGTTGTTAGTGAAGAAACAGGAGAAGAAAAAAAGTGTCATCTTTGTTGAATTATGTAACAAGAACTTACAGCAATAAAAGGGTCTCTCTTTAGATAACCGAAGAAGAACCACATGACTGCACTCAAAGTGAGGAAGAAGGATAAGTAGAAAGGCATGAACTCCACGCTCTTGGTTTTTATGACTTTCCTCTGCAGAGAAATTATTGAATCAGAAGAAGAAAACATGTCATAATCTTATGCGGATTAAGATATTTCAGTTCATTCTCACCAAAATGCAGAGAGGGGCAGCGAACACAGACAAGGAGAATACCATGTTAATCCATCCAAGAACTGTCACGCGCTTTTCTCCATGTGTAAGGGAAAGAGTTAGGATGCTGATCAAACCAAACCCGAAAACGTTGAACAACAACAGAAGCTTCAAGGTACTAATCTGCAGATACGGGAGTAGTTTCGAGTAAGTTTATCGATAAGGTTTCATAAAGTGATAAAAACAGATGATTTTTTGGAATACCTTGTCCTTCCTGGTTGCATAGATAAGGTAGATAGCAATGTAGATAATCTCCATGAAAAA
The DNA here is from genome assembly GCA_027564395.1 of Erythroxylum ulei. Classification (NCBI taxonomy): domain Eukaryota; kingdom Viridiplantae; phylum Streptophyta; class Magnoliopsida; order Malpighiales; family Erythroxylaceae; genus Erythroxylum; species Erythroxylum ulei. The sequence continues at coordinate 54,948,955 of JANITX010000008.1, forward strand.
AGTAAATGAGTTTATGGTGATAAGAAGGGTGCAATCTTTCTGGAAAATTGCATAGAAAAGCCAGAGCATAGCACTGAAGAGTGCAAGAACGTATGGAATTGATTGAAACCCTTCACTTGTTTTCTTCTTGTAAATGGCACAGAATGTTGGCCTGCAATGCGTCTGATTGTTAAGTAATGGCTATATATGAATATATTACAAAAATTTGCAGTAGAGAACACTTACAGAGGAGCTAAGCAGACCATGCAAGAGATGACGTTGCCTATTAATAATAACAAGAATCTAAATTAGCATATAGAGAGGGTAAACTATAGGAAAACTAGAAGAGCATATGGTGTTACCTAGAAGACCAAACAAGAACATCCATGAAAAAACCATTTCTTTCTCTCGATCGGAACTTGAGCCAGCTATAGCTATATCTTGCACGATATGAGGTAGGAATGTGAGGTATTTATATAGAGAATTAAAGGCAAGACAAGTTGCAAGTAGCTAAGGTTGCTAATGGGATCTAGGGTATAATGTATGGTGCTAATGTAACTGCGGTTAGGATCCAAAGATGGATCCTTTTGTCCACTTGGTCCTAATGGAGCGCTTTTGTATTTTTACGGTAACATAATCCAAACAGCTTTCTAAGAGCTAATGCCATCTCTATCCATATTTGGTAAGCTTTGGATGGTAAATAACACGCTTTCACCAAAGAAGCTCTACTTGCAGACTCCATTCCTAGTACCTGCACAATATTCATGGGGTCCAACCTGACTCTTTCTGATGTGTCACCCACCAAGTGGTTTAATGCTTACAACTCATGTTTTCAGTTTCAAAGAACTTCCTTTCATCTTTCTGATCAAGGGATCATGTGGCTGACTTTTGATGATCATTGAGAAACCAAAAGAAAAAAGAAAAAGTAAAATTAATTGCCTGCTAGTTGTATCATCAACTAATCCATTTTTGGAAGTTAAAATCTAATGAAATGATCATTAATTAAGCCAAACCTCAAATGCTGGGTGACCATGTGCTGACAAATTCATATAGGTAAAGTTACATCATCAAATTTTCTTAAGAAAAAAGTTTCTTAACGTAGTAATTAATATTATAAAAAATAAAAATCCATGCTTTCTTTTCTCAAATTCCAATTTCACTTAAAATAAAGAGCATATAGTATAAGTTAATTTTCCGGATAAAGATAGAAATATGGTTTTATTTTCTAAACATATTATTATTTTTATTTTAAATTAATTAAAAAGTAGTATATTATGATATTTAAACTTTTTGACGAGTCTTTGAATATGTGCATTATTTTAATAAAGACTATATATCACTTCCTAATCCCATTATATCAAAAGTCAATTTCATGCACATATAAATGGTTAGCTCTATATCAAAACTCAACTTCATGTGTATGGTTAATTTCGTGACAACTTCTATTAAAATAATTTGATTGGAAATCTCATTTTAGTTAAAAACTTAATAACATAAAATCAATTTAAATCAATAAAATAATTTAAAATATAAAAAAATCGTACATTTGGTTATTATTTAACAACAAATTAAATGTTATTAAATTGACCTTGAAAAGTGTACACTAGTCCTTTCATTATCTATTCATATTGTTGTCTTTTGCTTAGAAGAGACTCGTACCATATGAAAAGACAAATTACATGTCTTGAAGCAATGCTCAATGCAATGGAATTTGGTATTATCATTACACATTACTCAAAATAGATAAAAGGGTCGAGTAGACCTAAAGGTAGCATCAGTTGAATGAGGCATAATGAACCCACTTGGATCAATTTCTGCAGTAGGATTCCTGGAGGGGAGGCTTCAGAACTGAAACTAAACTTCAGGAATCCACCCTCTTTAACACTTTTCTGATGTGTAATCGCACATTGGTTTTTGGTGGAGTGTAGCTGGACATCTTTGTTATTTTGGTGTGAAAGAAGCAATCCATCGGCGGTGAACTCAAGCAGCTTCATGGTATAATAGGTATGGTGGTGTTTTACCCTAACAAGAAAACGGCTTTTCGAAGCCTGTTTTGACCTAGTAATACCCATTAGCCGCCATGTACAAAACTTGATAGTATCCATCTGTCACTTATCTTTTTTGATTATTTCTTGTTATGGTATCGCACAGTCATAGCCACGTTCACAGCCTGAATAAATACTCGTAATTAGTTAAAAAGCATCGAAAAGGAGAAGTGGGATTATTAGCCAATCTTTCTCAACAACCTTTTTGAGAGGACAAGATATTTTTTCCAGTTTTATGGTGTCTTATCGTGTCTAATAAATCTCAGCTATTTATTTATGCGGGTCCTGCGTGGGCTCCATATAAATAAATATGGGGCCCACATAAATAAATGACTGAAATTCACTGGACACAATAAGACACCATAAAACTGGACAGAGGATCTGAACTCCTTTTTGAGACCTGAAAATTTTGAGACGGACTGCTTGTTTTTCTTTTTCTTTTTCTTTTTCTTTTTTTATTTTTATTTTTATTTTCAAAATTGACAAATTTCTTTTTTATTTTTATTTTCAAATTTATAAAAGAAAGTTTGTCAGATTGAGTTTTTTATTTTTAAATTTCTTCCGGTTTTTTAAAATTATGAAAACTTAAAAAGTATCCTTTTTTTTCTTATTTTCTGTTTTTTATAATCTTATTTAGAACCAACTAAATATACATTATTTAATATATTAATTATTAATAAAATTGTGAATAATTTAATTTAAGTTTTTTATTTAAAACTAAAATTAATTATTAATATGAATTATGAGCATTTTAATTTTACTTAATAATTAAATTAAAGAAGTTTAATTTAATATTTATTAATAAATTTAATTAAATTTAAAACATCTTCAGCATATATAAATTTTAAATAAAATTGATCTAATAATTTAAATATATTTAAAAATATTAATTTATAAATAAAAATTTTATTTTAATAAATTTATTAATAATTATTTACAAATATTATATAAGAAATTAAAATAAATTTATTTAATTAAAAATAATTTATCTTTAAGTTTAATTGATAAAAATATAAATATATTAAAAATTAACAAAAAAT
>JANITX010000008.1:55082186-55110212 GCA_027564395.1 Erythroxylum ulei
ATTTTATATTTTCAATGGGCCTCAAGGAATTTTTTTAAAATTATTATCTTATGTATTTAGCGAGGTTATTATTTTATCCCATTGGCCCAAGTTGAGACCGGAGAAAATTATTATTTAATCGAGGTTATTAATTTATCGAATATTCATTTATCGAGGTTTTACTGTATGATTGTATTCCCAACGTTAATAATTGTATTAACAAATAAGAAATTTGTAGCTAGAATAATCCTAAAGTTTTAAGATGTATAAACAAATGGTAACAGGTTGAGTCGGGCTCGGCTTACGCAAGCCCAATCAACTTGGATTAAACATATTGATTTCGGAATAGGTCGGACAAACTAATTTTGCTAAGCCTCATTGCTTAAATTGTATATCATTATGAAAAAAAATGAGAATTGTCTTTTTTTATTTATTTACACCACATCCAAACCCACTGGGCAGACTAATCTGGGTCGGAGCTTAGTCACAATTAAGACTCCTCGCCTCTCCTTGCAGGTGTGTTTAGTGGAGATTGAACCCGATAACGCTTTCCACATGCTCAACCTGCGCAACCAACTGAGCCACAACTCGTAGGTACGAGAAATGTTTGCTTCTACTTAACATTGACAATTAGACCGGCAATATTTGAAAGTCTTTGTGATATAATAGCAACAACAAAGATGGCAAAAGACAAATAATATGTATTATGGTGGGAGAAGAAGATGAGCTTTTAACGCAACACCAACTGACGACAGACCACGAACGGGAGAGGAGAAATCGTCGGAGGAGAAGACGCAACAAGGAGGAGGAGGAGAAGAAGAAGAAGGAGGGGCGAGGGGGAGGGAGGGTCTTCGGGTGTGTAATGTTAACAAAACGATGTCGTTTGGTGTTAAAGAAAACGACGTCGATTTTTTTATTTAATAACGTTCAACCACAAGCAGATGACAACATATAGGTTAAAAATTTACCAACAGATTTTTCTGTCGCTAATATTCTATCGAAAAAGTCAAAATTTCATTATTCTGCCATAAATTTCTGCTTTAATTGTCAACAATATTGTTTTGTCGCTAAATTATATTTTCCCATCAAATTCTCCAACGGATAAATAAAAACCGTTGATAATTAACAACGGTTTATTTTCTATCGTTATTTTTCAACCGCCAAATTCTTATTTTCTTTTAGTGTACCCTATTTCATGAAAATTCAGTCGCCATAAATTTGGTGTCATGTTTCAAAGTTTGAAACCTCAAAACACGTTGTGTTTGAGTGAATTCTTAAACGAGAAATAATCATAGTTCAACAAAAGTTCTAAGTTGTCAATTCAATTTGCAAGTTGAAATTTTGATTTAGGTTTAACTTAAATTTAATGAACAAAGTTTAAGTTGATGGAAATATAAACTATACAGTATAATTATACAATATAATAATGATCTATTTTATAATTTTAAAAAAATATTTTATAAATTTAAAAAATTATTCAAAACAATATTTAATATTAAGCAGTACCGCATCATACCATAATCTAATATGATAATAAATTTGGCACAGCAAATTGAATTAAACATAATTCAAAATAATTAGTTATAACTTCTATAATTGTGAATTCTCAACAAATAACTTCTAGATCTTTTGTCCAATTTTATGATAATTTTTTTGTCCCATAAATTTTAGTCATTTATTTATATGAGTCTTACATGAATCTCGTATAAATAAGCGCGAGATTCGCATAAATAAATAGTTGAGATTCATGAAACAGAATAAGATGCCATAATATTAGCCTAAAAATCTTGTCCTGCTTTACTTGCTTCAAAGCCGTGAGATTAGGTTGGAACTGCTCACTTTAACTTATAACTTAATTTTAAATGTATATTTTAGTAAATTTCGAATAAATATATAAATAAAATTTAATAAAAAATTGTAAAACATTTAAAAAAATATCGCTTATTTAAATCTGAAACGCCACCATAATGAAGTTGAGAAAGCAAATTTGGGCACGTAGTAGTTCAATGAATTCTCACGGGACAAACATATGTTGCTGATTGTGACTAACAATATTACGTACCAAAAAGAATAAATACTACTTATCCAATAAACATTATCGACTAATTTTTAATTTAAAAAAGACAATGAATTTTCTATAATAGAAGTATTTATTGGTCATATCATGATAAAATAAATTAATAGCTACATATACATAATATTAAAATTTATATTATCCCCAATATCAAAACAAATAATTCGAATTTCCTTCAATTTGAAATTAAATTTAACCAATGCATATGCATATACCAATAATTAATTTTCAATAATAAATAATAAGACAATTTTGCAATAAAAATATATTTTATTTGCACGACTCTTTAAAAAATATAAAATCTTTTATATCATTTTTACAATTTTTATGTAATAATTTTCACCATCCTCTCGTGCCATAATAATTATAATTGAATTGAATTTTTAACTTTATCTTTAAAATAATTAAAATATCATTTTTCATCTATACCATACATCTTAATATTGTTTATTGTTTCATAATCTAATTAATATGATTCTCAAGTAAATCATAAATTACTTGATTAATTTTTAAGTAAAGTTGCGTATTATTGGATCTTTCCAGACTTCGCATTTTAATGAAAGTATCGCTTTGTTATTGTTGTATTTAATTTATAAAATATTATATATATTCAACTAATTAATTAATAATTGTGAGTTTATAAAAATAAATAGATATAAATGTTTATATCACAAAAAGTATTATTAAGAGTGATAATGTTATAGTTTAATTAACAGACGGTGATAACAATTTCTAGACATTAAAGGGGAATAAGGTAGATGCAAGGGGATATGTGGTTTAGGTTGCAAGAAGGAAACTATGGGAATTTCTGGTTAGGCAACGATTCTACAAATGGAAGGTCTACAACAATCCACCCACACAGTGCCCGCATAACAAAAGTTTCGATTTTTACATAATTAGAAATCCAGAGTAAAAGAAAGACACGTTTTTTAAGACACATAGAGAGATAGGACCATATATAAAATGGAGATGAGAGCCGCAAAGAGAAGAGAGGAAGAGACTCGAAGGAGAAGGAAAAAGAAGAAGACTTTCTGATTTTTTTTGTTTTCATGTGATTTCCTGATTTTATGGTTTCGGGGTTTGTCTCCTTTTTTGGCTTACTAGCTTAGATTGCATTTGCTCTTCTTGGGGTTTGTTTTTTAATGGATTTGGTTGAATTTTAGAGCAGCAAGCATGAGAATGGACTTTTGGGTTTGGTTATATATGATCGCCGGCTACACTGGTGCGCTTTGTTATTGGGTTTGCTCTTTTTTTGAGTTTTTTTTTTCTTGTGTGGGTGATTGGAACTTCTTTTGATGATTGAATTTGATAGAGTCGTCCCCATTTAACAATTTTGTCCAAAATGTTTTGCTCTGTTATTTGGGTATGCTTGGTTTGCCCAGAAAATGGAGGATGGGAATATAACAAAAAGCTGTTATTGGACTGTTCTTGGTGGTCTCTGGATTTGCTTTAGTGCTGGTTTTAGTTTAATCTCGGATGAAATTCTGTTCTAAGGAAATAAATTTTGGAGTGTCTTTAGTCTTCTTTATATCAACTTTCAATCAATGTTGTTTCTTTGTGTTGATTAGGTTGGTAGATCGAGCTATATCCTTGTTTGGGTCATTTTTTAGTTTAAAATCCTTTCGCAGAGTATGTGTGGCTTGATGATTCTATGTTTGATTGGTATTTGTTAATGCAGTAAATCATATTCAAGTTTTGAAACTAATTTTGATCAATTTGAGTTGTTATGTGCGATCAGCTGATGCACACTTCGTGCTTTCTCAATGTTTTGGATCATCTTCTTATGTTTGATGAGTTTTTCTTTTTCTTTTCCAGGGTAGTGCAATTGGTTTCTTCTCTATTCTCTTTCGATCTATTAGCTGTTTTGCTATTGTTTAGCAACTCAATCTGATGGAAGAGCTGTAAGTGACCTGGGGTTGAGTTTAGTTGATAGTTTTGTAAGAGCCTCCACAAAAGTCTTTGTTAAAATTTGATTCTTCAATTCAGTGGAATGGGCAGTTGATGCTTTACTTTCCTCTACCGACATTGATGGGATTGGTGGACTAGAATCTTAATGGTTCAGTAGGAAAATGGAACTTGGTTCTAATTCCTTTACAGGAGGGTAAGCAATAGATTTGGATGAGGGTGGAATAGTTAACTAGAAAAAGAGCCTCCTTAACTTTCTGGACGACTGTATACTCGACCAAAAGAATGGGCTTGCCCCAAGTATCCTCTGGTGGCATTGCTGATGAAGTGGCACTGAGCACGTTTGTACAAACCCCACCTATAATTGCTGGTATGAGCAGTTGTGACTTGAGTGGAATTCATGTAGGAAATCTTGGCACTCGGATGCAGATGGATTTGCCTTGCTCTTCTCTTGGAGACCACCATAGGAAAACTAACTCAGAGCATAAGAGTGGTTGGTTTACTCATAAAATTGGTCAAAATTTTCAGACACCTGTTCCTAGGATTGTAGGGTTTGAATCAAGGGGATCAGGCTCTTCTGTTAACCTATTCCATGGAAATCAATCAATGTCCACTGTTGTAAGCATTAACAGTGATGAAGTTGAGTCGACTGGGTCCCAAGTCAGGAAGCGAGTATTGTCTCCACTGGGTGGATTGCTTCTTCCTGATCAATTCAATTGTGATCGGTTGGATATTAGTGACGGAAGTCATTCTTATGTTTTTCAGGGTGGTAAAGATAACTATAAAGGTTCGCCATCAAATGAGCATAAGAAAGCTCATATTGGCAATTCCAATTATTTCAATGCTTCCAGCTGGTCTTCTTCTTGTATTCCAGAGTGGATCAATTTACACAATGGTAGTTGTGAGGCAAACTCTATATTCTTCACTGATGGTCCAGTGTTAGAAAACATGAGGCTGGAGCCTCACAGTGCCTTTATCTCACCACCTGAGATCAATAGATTTGGAGAAACAAATAAGGTAACATCAGAAACTGGGGCTATTCCAATACCTACAAAGAAGACAGTATCACCCCCTTTGTCATTATCTCCTCTTGGTCCAAAACTTCCAGATCGAATAAAATCTTCCCGAGGATACCAGAATATAGGGAAAAAGTTAGACGATGAATATATAACCTTCAGGGATATAGAACAATCACTTGATGGCACTGTCTCAGACATTCTGTCTATTGAGAAGCATGAGGATTGCAACATGCCAAATGAATCTTTACAAGGATTTGATCTTTTCCAAAAACGGTTTGATGCATTGATTCCAGAGGTTAGCAGTTCTTGGGATGAGAATTCAGATGTCACTCGCCCATGTATCAAATTTGGTAGAACACTCAGTGGTCTATCAGTTAGAAGGTCCTTAATTGGTTCATTTGAGGAATCTCTGTTATCTGGAAGGCTACTGGCAGGGAAAGCTTGTCAGGTTAGCACTTATAATGTGTTGCAGAAGTATAAAGTTAGCTTTAATGTGTTTGATTGTGCTTAGCGAATGAAAAAATGTGATGTCTGTGTATAATTCCTCATTTCTCTTTACATAAATGTAGAGGATCGATGGTTTCCTTGCTGTTCTCAATGTAACTGGAGGGAATTTCTCACCACAGTCGCAGAAGCTCCCATTCACGGTGACTAGTGTGGATGGTGATAATTATTTGCTTTATTACTCATCAATAGATCTAGCAGGGCATCTACATTCAAGTAAGGCCAATGCTTCAAAAATGAGAAGGAGCCTTAGCATTGATGATTCTCGAGCTGAGAAAAGCAGAATACGTATACCAATAAAAGGACGTATCCAATTGGTAATTTTTCATTTCGTCTAACTGTTATGTTGTCAAGTTGGGCATTTCAAGATAGGTCCCTTATTCTGTAGAAAAGAAATAATTATTCAACTGGACAAAATGATCTATGGAAGGAGTAATCTTGAACTGTTTTGCGGTTACTCGGCATTGTCTTTTAATCCCTGTTTTTCCTTTAATCACTATATGAAAATGTTGATTTTGATTGTTATCTATACGGATTGTTGACGAAATTTGTTGCCATTATATGTTTGAGCTTTCCTATGCAATTGACTAGCTGTGTTTCTAGACATTTAACTCATATTTCATACCTGGTGGTGCTTTAATTGGGAAGGCTGAGATTGGCAGATTGAATTGGTGTTACAGGTTCTTAGCAATCCTGAAAAGACACCTATTCACACTTTCCTTTGCAACTACGATCTCACTGACATGCCAACTGGTACAAAGGTATGCTGAGTTAGGATAAATATGACTTTCACGTATGGGTGAAAGGTTTTGGGCCACTATGAACAATGTCTAGCTCAATGAACAGATGGGTGTTGCCTTCTCTACGATACTTAGTTTGGCATAATTTTTTTCTTCTATTGTTTAATTTAGTTAACTTGCAATGTTCATTAATTGACACGCTCCATCTCTCTCTCAAGACATTCCTACGCCAAAGGATGATCTTATCTTCGTCTGGACCAACAAATTTACTGCCCAATCGGAGCAGAAGAGATGTGAAGATGAAAGACAATGGCAAAGCATCTTCAATTTCAAAGGATGACTGTTCATTGCCTCACAGAACAGAATCTGCAGATTCAAGTGATACTGACCCTGTACATAGAACAAGATATTCTAAACAGAGTAGGTTCAACAGTTGTCAATGCATAAATGGTTGCTTGGGGGAGGGAAGTGGCCCAAGCTCACCTGAAAGTTGTGTAAATAAAATTGTACAGAGCCCTTCAAAGGTCAATTATAGTACTGATGGGGCAGGCGTTCTCCGTTATGCACTTCATCTTCGGTTCTTGTGCTCTCCCCCCAAAAAACATTCTCGTTCCATTCAGAGATGCAAATCTGATCCTTTTTCCGCACCAGAAGCAAAGAAGATGAACTTAAACTGGGATCGACGCTTTTATTTGTATAGTGATATGAGGGTGGTGTTCCCTCAACGACATTCCGATGCTGATGAGGGCAAGGTAAGTACTGTGTCTTTTATATGAGTTCCCTTGATTTGAAGTCTGGTTGTAGTAAATGCTTTATTGAAATTGGACATATATATGTGGTTGTTCATTTCATTCTGTTGTGTAAAGTTCCAAGGGCATCTGTCACGTGTACATTTTACTTTGCTTAATTCTTTTGAATATCCGACCACAGGAAATGAACCTCGAAATGCATAATTTCTTATCGTGATGTTAGTGTGCTATCTTGACTAAAACATTACTTTTGGATTTGATCATATTAGTCATTTCTAACCTTTTGGCTTGTTAAAAGTGTGTTTTACATGAGGTAGCAAAATTGTTAGCAGACAGATCAGTCCTGTTTTGATGATTTACACATGTGAGAAACTAATTTAGAATTTGACCGAAACCGATTCATTTATCAAATGAAACGAAAAAGAACGGGAAAAAACATATTCGTTCATTGAACAGAACTTAAAGAATATAAATTTTGTCCAAAAACAACACTTCCTACAATTTAACAAGTGATCAGTTTGTCCGTTGATTGTGCATAGAACAATGAATTTTCGTACCGTCTTGTAATAAGGCATTCTATGTTGCATTGCAGTTGAAGGTGGAATATGACTATCCATCCAACCCAAAGTACTTTGACATCTGAAAATGCTCTGAAAGGTTATCTTTCTGAAAATGTTTTATCAAACACTTGTATATATCTGTGCAGTGATTTCTGATGGGGCAGCAGGCTCCTTGTACAAATTTTTTTCATTCTTCAATAATTTCATTTAACATTTTAGTTTCATCTTCAGTTATGATCTGGCCAAGTTATTCAGATGAACAGTGGTTCCACATGCACAAAATCAAAGCTCTGAAGGCTGGCGGCAGACTGTACTACTACATAACAATCACCACTTTTACTTAAAATTTGGCCAAATCTAGACAACTGGGATGTGTCTGACTGTCTTTGGACTTTTTAGTGCCTATGTAAGCTCTTGGCTTTCGAGATAAATAAAAAAAGTCCTGGATAGAGAAGAGAAGAAGCAACAGCAAGTGATGAAAGGGATAAGCAGATAATCATGTCAATGATACAAGGGATTACGAGTAAATTATTTGACGAGTTAATTAACGAGTTAATAACTCATGTTTTGCATAAATTACATAAACGAGTTCATAGCTATTTTAACAAATGAACCAACTTTGAACTCATCAAAGAAATGTCAGAAGTTTAAGGAACTAAGTCCATTACCACTTGGGTTCTTGATCCAAATTTTATGACTTCCATAGTCATCTTTACACTGGCTACATAAAACATTACGTATTGTCATATCATATTGTATACGAGTCTATTGGAAACAATATTTTTAATACATAAGAGTAAAGTTGTGTATTATTAAATTTTTTAAAATATTGATGATGATGATGGTTATTATTAATAACATAAAGTCTTATTTCAAAATACATGAAATAAATGAGAAAAAATGTTTATTTATAAATAATAAAAATTTAAATGATATTGTTTTAAATTTAATTTATAATTCAAATTTAATTAAATTTCGAATTAAAATTAAACTATTCTATGAAAAGATCGAGCTGAGGGGCGTGCCCATATGAGTGGTTGAAAGCGATACTGATTTTGGATTCATTTTCAGGCAATTTCGCCGAAAGCCGTACCTGATCTTCTTGACATTGTCCATAACGTCCTCTTCTAAGCTTCGATTGATACATGATTTCTCAAAAGGGGACCAAGATCAAGATCAAGTGATTTGTCTGTTTCTTGCTTTGGATGCTAACATTCTATTTGGAAATTGCTTCCTCTATTTTCATTTTTCTTCTCATTTTGTTTCCTTGTGTTCCTTTAAAATATCCGTTAAAATTACTTATTTGTGATTTATAACTTTTAATAATTAACTAATTAGTTTTTCATAAACTAATTAATTTTTATATAATAGAATAAATAAGTTAGATTTTATTTAATAATCTTAAAAATGGTTTCTTTTTTAATTCTATTTAAAAGTTTTTGATTTTATTCGATTTTTATTATATATAAACTTTAAATTAAAAACTTTAAACATCTTATATTACTAATTTGATTTTCTATCAATTTTTTAAAAATTCGTTTAAAGTAAGATTTTAGATTCCTTAAAAAGCAGTATGGATACATACACATATAGCTAACCAGATGAACACGACTCTTTAGTTGCTTTAGCAGATCATATTCTGAACTGGGGTCCGAAGCCGTCCATCTTAGGATGAGACATTGAAAGCATCCGTTGATATCTTTGGTTATCAATGCATTGCTTGCATGGATAGTGACAGGAAAACACCAACACTTAGCTTGTTTCTTATCACAAATATCATCAATTTGATACCCTTTTTGGCTTCTTTCTGGATGAAAAACGCGTTTTTTGGTTGTTTCTCATTAAAGTAGCCAAAGCAAGTGCACAACAGTTCATCAGCTACAAAACTGTCATATATGATAACGTGATATAGATTTTTTTTTACGAAATTTGCTTTGGATCACGAACTAAGCAAGCAAGTTATTATTTCTATGTTTAAGAACTTAATAAAGCTATAACATTTTTTGTTTAATATTGTTGAATGTTGTTTATCATATTAGGAAAATGTTTCTGATGCAAGAATGATCACATCTTTGCTTTCTTTCAAAAGCAGTAGATCAGGACAAGAACAGGTTCGTTTAGGATCATATAATTTTCTGAAAAGGGTTGGTACGTAAAGCTTTATCAGAAGAAAGATTCCTCAGTGTGCAACTCATTGTCGTTTTCTTTTTACTGCTTTGGATTGACTACAGGGACTTGCCTGTACGTTTGTGTGTAGCTGTTACCAGCTTGAGCTAATCACATCCATACATAATCAACCCATGATTTGTACGGATCCTGGAACTTGTCTGTACATCTTCTTCTGCACCAGAACCATGTCCTGTTCTGGTTTTCCTAAGTTGAACAGACGACTACAAATTCTTACCGGTCTTGTCCCCGTCATTTTCTCACTTCGTTTTCTTATTACTCTTACAGATGGAAAACAACGAAGCACTACAAATGCATATCACAACAAATTAATCGAACAGTAAAAGAATAGTTAAGATGATTTCAAGAATAAAATTCTGAAATCAGTTCATGTCCAGTATGCCCTCTTCATTAGGGGTGACATCAGAGTAGATTTCTAAATTTTGAGCCTAATCTTAAAAAAAAAAATTTAACTCGATTTAATTTGTTAATTTTGAGTTAATATAAGTTGATTTTGAATAATCAAACATATTTTTTATTTGATATTAATTTAAATCTTTTTGTCATCTCTGACTCTTTCATACTGTTAGAGCATTGACTAAACGTGAAAATGTTAAAGGATTTATAAGTGGTAAGAATCAAATATCAGTTCTATTCATTTGGGCAATGGTTGACTCAAGCTCAATTCTTGTTAATAAGCTCTACACTCTGCTCATATTAAAAATTATAATATAGTATCAGAACAGATTTGGTCCAGATTACTAATTTTTCGGTTATTTATCTGGATGTCCAGTCCCCGCAGCTTGGTCCGGTTATCACTGTGTTTATTTCAAGTGACAACTGGATGTTTAGTCTCAATTGCATTTGAGGAGGAGTATTAAAGTATCTCATATTGATTAGACATGAAAATGTTAAAGAGTTTATAAATAATAAGAGTCAACTATCCAAATAATTAGTTCTAGTCATTCTGACAATGGTTGACTTAAGCTCAATTCTTTTTAATAGGCTCGATATTCTGTCCATATTAAAAATTATAATCCATACCTACAATTTAAATAGCGATAATAAAACGGTTTATTTATATATTAACTTAAACTTTATAATATTTTGGAAAGGCCCATCTTTAAATTACTTAATTATGGCAAGAGAATTAGAATATTAAATTAGGATTATATTTTCTTCTCAGTACAAGAATATTAAATTAGGATTATATTTTCTTCTCAGTACAACGTCGTTTTAGGCAGAAAATTCTGACCAAATTTTATGTTATGTCCAAATTGGAATCCGGTCAACTCAGGACATGACGTGAGTATGCAACCACTAGCTGCAACGGGTTGGAGGCTATATGGGAAGCCTACGCCACCGACTAGACCCAAACTAGGTTTAAATTGCTTCCATGCATGAGAAGCCATGCAAAATATTGCATTTACAGAAGAACTCTGAACGTTAGCAAGCAACCATTGCATATTCACTGATTTCAAGGTCCAAATTGAACATCATTCAGAAGTGGCTTTTCTGGCGCATACGAGCAGTAGATGTAATGTTCAGTAATTTCCATCAAAATCTATCAAGATTCTAAATACGTCATATCAAGAATTGTAGTGAAAGTCCCGAGGAAGACAAGCCATCACATACTTGTATATCGACGTAATTCATCCAAATCCAAATGCATGTTCTGCGTACAAAAAACTGCAGGCGAAGTATCCAAAATGGTGACAAAAGAGATTAGGCGACTCGTCACGATCACAAAAAACTGCAGTGAAGTAACCAAAATGGTGACAAAAGAGATTAGACGACTCGTCAGGATCAGAAGTTAAAAGTCACGAAACTACAAACCCCACAAGACCAAGTTTTCTCTCTGAAGCATTTATTGTTATCGCACTAGCCGACCTGAAAAGAAATTCAAAGATCCATTAAAAATGAACGTCACAAAATATCATATCCTTGATCCTTTGTTCTTTAGACCTCATGAAATTTCAGAAGAAACATTGAAAGTGTTGAAAAGGCCAGCCAAATCTACCAATTCAGGCCACTATTTTAAAATCATTTAACGTTAACAGGTGTAAAACGAGGAACATGATCAGTTGTCGATTGCTTACTCTTTTGAAAAGATAAACAACAACGACAACAATTCGATAATACGCAAATCGTATTGTAATTCGTATGTTCATAATAAATCTGTTTTTGGCTACAGTTTTATAATTACATTCACAAATAATTGTAATAATTACAAACGATATATATAAATGTAATTACAGATAATAAAAATGTCATTTGATAGTAAACTAATCACCTGATTAGTTCCTAATTAGATGGAGAAAGACAAAGATTGTGTGTTTTGGACCTTTGTGGTTCAGCTAACTTGAAATTTAAGTAAAGGATCTGAATGGTTCTTTTCGGCTAGAAGCAGATAAATCCTGAAAGTAACACTTAACACTAACCTTTTTGCTTAAGATTCATGAATCATGAGTTCACATAATCATTATTGATGTATGTGCAGACCCCTCACTAAGTGGGCTTTCAGTTTAGAGTATGAATGTTTGTGGTTTTCGTATTCCTGTGAACTGCATTAATTGCTCACTAAGCGTCTAGTGAACTTTCACAAAATCAGTATTGATGTATGTGTAGACCCCTAATCTACTAAGTAGACTTTCCGTTTACAATATGATTGTTTAAGGTTTTCGTATTCCTGTGAAATGTAGTAATCACTAAGATCTAGTGAATTGTGATTAAGGATCTAATCAGGTTTTATCAGTGTCAGCATCTTTTAAAGTTAGGTGATTCTTTTATCGACAAACAAGTATGTTTTTATTATTGTGAGAAAGTCTATACAAAGTATTATCTACCACAGTTTATACAATATTTAACAATATATTGATAGAGTTAAAATAATTAATTTAATTGAAATAAAATTTTATTATCACAAAGTGTTCAGGTACTAATATTCTCTCGAATTCCACTGATTTAGACTCACATTTTGAAGCAAAAATAGTTTATTGCGATATTAATAGAATACAACAACGACGACCATAACAACAACGTTGTTTCAATATGGATCTCTTTAAGATGTTAGGATTAAGGAGGTTCAGAAATATGTAATCTCAACGTTGTTTCAATATGGATCTCTTTAAGATGTTAGGATTAAGGAGGTTCAGAAATATGTAATCTTACTCCTAATTAACGGAGGCATTATTTTTTATAGACCTACAAAAAAACGACTGAAAGAAAACAATATACCTAATAAAATAATTGCATAAATGAAAATCAAAATAAATATAAATATAAAAGTGAGTTAATAAATAAACATATAAAAAAGAAAACAAATGAGTAAATAGAACAAACAAGCTATTTTAAAAAATACAAAATAAATAAGATAACTAAACAATAAAGCATCGCAAACAAAATTATTTAAGCTAACTAAAAGATATGAGATTCGAAGGAAAGTACTCAAAACAAACTTACGAAAAGAGAAGAGCCTACTTATATAGGATCCTCTACCCATATCTTAGTTCGTCAAATTTTTTTATTAAAGATCAGTCAAGTTTTCGATATGCTCTAATAGAATCATATCATTCTTGATCACTTTCTTTTAATTTTTTTTAGATCTTCATCTACTTCTCTTACAGTCCTCAAGTACAATTTTGACACATCTTCTCACAAAGATATTAGGATATCTTTTTTTAATATATTTGAACTGCTTAAATCTTATCTCTTATAATTTACTATTAATGTTAGTCACCTCCAACTACATCATTCTTTTATTATTGTATTTACATGCGGGTTTATCAGAAACAACCTCTCTGCTATATAGGAGTAAGACTGCTTATTATCAGACCTCTTCAGACCCTATTTTATTGTGAAACTTCGAACTGGATGTAATGATGATGACGATGATAATGACCTCCAACTTATCTCTTATAACTAATCAACGGAGGCATTATTTTTTATAGACCCACAAAAAAATGACTGAAAGAAAACAATATACCTAATCAAATAATTGCATAAATGAAAATCAAAATAAAAATAAATATAAATATAAAAGTGAGTTAATAAATAAACATATAAAAAAGAAAACAAATGAGTAAATAAAACGAACAAGCTATTTTTAAAAAATACAAAATAAATAAGATAACTAAAAAATAAAGTATTGCAAACAAAATTATTTAGGGTAACTAAAAGATATGAGATTTGAAGGAAAGTATTCAAAACAAACTTACGAAAAGAGAAGAGCTTACTTATATAAGGTCCTCTACCCATATCTTAGTTCGTCAAATTGTTTTATTAAAGATCAGTCAAGTTTTTGATAAGCTTTAATAGGATCATATCATTCTTGATCACTTTCTTTTAATTCTTCTTGGGTATTCATCTACTTCTCTTACAGTCCTCAAGTAAAATTTTGATACATCTTCTCACAAAGGCATCAGGATGTCTTCTCTTAATATATTTTAACTGCCTAAATCTTGTGTATTATAATTTACTATTAATGTTAGTCACCTCCAACTACATCATTCTTTTATTATTGTATTTATATGCGAGTTTATCAGAAACAACCTCTCTGTTATGTACGAGTAAGGCTGTTTATTATCAGATCTCTTCAGACTCTGTTTTATTGCGAAATTTCGATCTGCTTTATTGCGAAATTTCGAACTGGGTATAACGATGATGATGATGATAATGACCTCCAACTTATCTCTTATAACTATTTCCGTGACTTGATCTCTTCTTTGTAACGTTGTGTATCTAACGAAGTATATTTGTATCTATCGTTATTAACTTATGATTACGTACTTATTGACAGAATAACATCATCGTTTTGTTTTCCTGTTGCTTAACTGTTTCTCTTAATTGTTTGTTTTGACCTGTCAAAGGAAAGCGATTGCTCAATTAAAACATAAGTTTATTACATTTTGGTCTTTTCTTTTTCTGTGAAGAACAGCTGATCATTGAAAGAATGGCTTGCTTCCGTATATGGCTTTGTCTAAATTGATAAGCCATTTTCGTCAGTAAATGCTCAAAAGATGTTAATATTTGAAAGAAACTCCATTCTCGTGGTTAACATTTTTTATTGTTTAATGTTCTTAAAAAAAATTCAAACTCTATTTAATTTTGTAAATATTTTATTTAACAAAAGAGTTCATTATAGAAATTCAAACTTTAATAAATTTTATAATACTAGTTCAAAATTAAAAAAATTAGTGTTAAAATACCTCAATCCAACTTTTAGCAAAAATAGTCTGACGTTAAATCTTTCGTTTATATGAATAATATGGTAGGTCACATCATATTAATATTTTTGCTATGTAATTATCACGTATAAATTTTATTATTTAATTTATTGAAAAATCAAATACTTTAAAATAGTTATATGAAGCAGTGTATAATTATTTTAGAATTTAATATTTTAATTTATTAAATAATAAATTTAGGACGTTGCAAAAATACTAATCTAAAGTAGCTCGTTACATCATCCACGTTAACGGAAAACTTATCTCGGGTAATGTTTGTTAAAATAAAAAATTAAAATATTTCAACGTCATTTTTTAAAATTCAAGCTAATATTATAAAATTAAGTAAATTTTAAAATTTTCAATAAAATATGATAATTTTAAACAATATTATATGATATTTTTACTCCAAATTTATGGTAGAAGTGGTTAAGTTGGTAGAGTGGAGGGACACAGGACCAAAAGGTCCTGTGTTCAATTCTCTTATCTATGCTTTCTTGATCGAGCCTGTTGTATAGGACTTATCTAGTGTAGAGTACCCGATTGGCGTGATTTATACTCTATTGTGTTAATTCAAAATTTACCTAATACACATCCAAAAGATAGCCGGTGTGATTCCTCCACCAAAAAACATTGTTTTAGTATCTTTTATTTGTTTAAATTGTTTTTATAAAATGAGAATAATTTATATATACTTTGACAGAGATGATCCAAAACTTCCCTTCTTGGCTAAGACTTAGGATAGGGTCTATATTGTGTATGGTGTCTATTTTTTACAACTTGAGCCCTATCGGACTTAGGATAGGGGCTATCTTGTGTATGGTGGAGCCTAACTTCTACAATGGTCAGCCCTCTAGGTGGCTCTAAGGTGGCCACAGCCCATTCTCTCTCTCTCTCTATATACATAAACACTGGGAATTCAATTGGTTATTGTAACAATTATATATATATATATATATTATTTATGTATTATAAAAATATCAATACCTTCTCTATCTAAATTATTTCTTTACATCTTTCAATATGATAGAAAACTAAAATCAAGGACTTTGATTTTATGGTGTTTATATATTTTTATCGCATTATTTAGTTTATTACTTATTCTATATTTTATTTATTAAGTATTTATTTATTTCTTTTATTTTTTTAATTTTAGTTTTAGTGTTTATTCATTTTTCCTTCATGTGATTCGTTTGGAAACAACATTTTTACTAGTTAGAAATAAGGTTGCCTATTACTGTACCTCCCCAAATTTTGTGTACCATCAAAATTTTTATTGAATTGTTGTTGTTGTTATAGGAGTAGAAATTATATTTTTTAATAAATTACTTGAGTTATCGCAGTTGTGTTTATATTATTTATAATTAGTCTATAGTTACCACAATAACTTATAATTAAATTTATAATAAATTAAATCACAATTATCTCATAATTAGCAATTTAAAATTTTATACCATTAAGGTGTTGTAACAAAACATTAGATAATGAAAGGGACATTTTTAATACATTCTTATTAAAATATTTTGGTCCCTCTCATTAAAATTGATTATTCTTTGAAACATTAATTTTTGTGGGACAGACTTCTGAGATAAGACAAGACACGGAACAGCAACCTTTGCATGTTTTTGCATTCTGGTGGTTATTTATTTGTTTATTTATTTATTCTGCTTTTTTTTTGTTCTTGTGCTCTGCTCTTTTTTTTTTTTGGTTACACTGTGCTCTGCTCTTTATATAGCCTTGAAGTCTTCTTTAGATTGTCACAGAACCACTTTTCTTTGACTGCAACTTCTGGCTGCCTCCAAGTCCAAGCACTATCATCATCGTCTCACTCTCACTCTCACCTTTCTCTGCCATCACTTTTCCTGAAAACTTTTTGAATTTTTCCAATTCCAAAGCTCCTTAAAAATGGCAGCCTTTTCGTACCAGCACCACCCTTTTGTTCTTGATTCAGTGATATTGCAGAGCACCCCCATTCAGAACATGTCTGGTTTTATGGAGAATGGGAACATCAAGACCAACTGCTTCTCTCAAATTTACCCTTTTGAATCTCTTTATGAAACTCCTGTTGATGTTAGCTTCCAGGAAGTTAGTCATATTGATCAAAACTCTTACGTTGTCCCAAGTGATACTGAGACTTCTTCTGTGACTAAAAAACAGAGCACAGGGTCCTCAACTGTTGTGAACAATCTTGAAAGTGGCGAGCAAGTTTCTCAAGTGCTGATTCCCATGAACAAGAAGAGAAAGCATACAAATGGGTCAACCTTAACCTCTGCTCAATCAAAGGTAGGCCGTCATAAGAATTCTGTTATGATCGTGACAA
Source organism: Erythroxylum ulei (assembly GCA_027564395.1). Taxonomy (NCBI): domain Eukaryota; kingdom Viridiplantae; phylum Streptophyta; class Magnoliopsida; order Malpighiales; family Erythroxylaceae; genus Erythroxylum; species Erythroxylum ulei. Next base: position 55,099,428 of record JANITX010000008.1, read on the forward strand.
TCTAGATCTCAGGCTCTGTTTCTTCATCGATGATTTTGGTCTCTCTGTTATTTTGATAGGATGCTAGGGAAGATAAAAGCAAGAATCATAAGAAATGTAATGGCGACGTAAATGAAGCTGAGAAGAAACCAAAAGCTGAGAAGAAGGATCAGAAGAAAGTTACTGAGGAGCCTCCAACAGGCTACATTCATGTAAGAGCAAGGAGGGGTCAAGCAACAGACAGTCATAGCCTCGCAGAAAGGGTACTTTTTCATCACTAGAACCTTATTTTTTCACTTTCCTACCAAGTAATGTTCTTTTTAGCTTACCCTTCTGGTACTTCCGGTGACATCTAAGAATGTCACACATGCAAAATTACTACGTGACATGCCACCATTTCAGGTAAGAAGAGAGAAAATCAGTGAGAGGATGAAGACATTGCAGCGTCTTGTTCCTGGTTGTGACAAGGTTGGTGCTCAGTTCCTTACCTTAATCCTGTCTTTCTCAAAAACTAATCTGTACCCTTTTCTACTTCACTTCATTCATGCACCTGACAGCTTAACCTGGCATGGTTTTTCTAAAAACAGGTGACTGGAAAGGCTCAAATGTTGGATGAGATCATTAACTATGTCCAGTCCTTGCAAAATCAAGTGGAGGTGAAATACCAATATCCATTAAGAACCTGTACATGCAACTAGTTTAGTTTCTTTCTGTCTGAATTAAGATCAGAATCAATTAACCCATCATGTTCTTGTCATTTTCCCAGTTCCTGTCCATGAAGCTTGCTTCTGTTAATCCCCTGTTCTATGACTTTGGAGTGGATCTAGACCACTTCATAGTCATGCCTGAGGTAAAAATAGTTCTTGTTTGAGTCTTCTGGTTCAAGATTAAACATATGTAGTATTCAAGACTAAATCTGATGTGATCTTGTTTCTGCTTAATATTATTCAGAAGTTGAGTAACTTGCCATCACCTTTGCCAAGTGTGCAACAATGCAGTCCCACCCAATCTGCAGCTTTTGCGGATACAACCACCATTGCAGCTACTTCTGTTGCAACTACAAACTTTGCCACAGTAGATAGTTATACTCTTATTGATAGTTCAGCTTCATTTTTAGTTCAAGGTGAAGGATCAAGTGAGCTAGTTACCAAGGTAGGCAAATATTGTAATTTCTTGAAAATAACCTGAAAAACTTTTTGTATCAACTATTTTCTAACAAATGAAAAATTCCAAAATGTTTCAGGATAGTGGTAGTCTACTATGGGATGTGGATGAGAAAAGACAGAAACTTCAGAATCCATCTGGGTTCACCCATGACTTGTGTTCTTTTCACTGATAAAAGTAACAAGAGCTGCCCTACAATTACAAACTTCTGGTAAGCTCTCATGTCCTGTCTCATGTAATAATCCCAAATGAACAAACACTGTATATTGCACTTGACAAGAATTCTTTTTCTATCCAGCTTGCAAGGGAAAAAGCCAACCATGACCAGGGAAAATTAAATGAAGCAGAAAGGACATGGAAGATCAAAACTTGAGGCTCTGATACCTCTTGTTGCAAGTCCAATAGTGTAGAAAGAGTTTAAATTGGAATCTAAACATGAATAAAGGGCAGCAAAATCAGTGGATGGAGAACTTAGAAATGGTACAACCGACCAAATAAGACCAGATCTATTTGCAGATCCCTTGTTTGTTCCTGTCCATTATGGCCCCTCCATCCAAGTGTCTAATGCACAAATTCCAAAGACTCCTGTGTGGTTATGAAGCCTGGACACAGCTTTTTTCATGCAGAGAAAGTATAAGTATAGTATATTATTCAAGTCACCATGCATTATGCAGTATGCACTTTTTCCCATGTATCATTTTTAATAACCATTGTAGAAAATTGAGTTCCTATGGTTTCAGTTAATTCTGTTGTTACAGTTATTCTTACTGTTTAATTTTCTGCCCCTCACCTTTCATTTATTGTTATCATTGGAGAGAAAGAAAATGGAAAGAGAGATAAGAGGGATTATAGCTAGATTGATGCTACAACTGTAATTGATATGATATGACTAGTTATGCAGTCGTCCTATTCTTTTCTTGGAATCTTCAAGTGTTTTGGCATTTTTTGAGTTGATGTTTCTGAGGCTAACTTCCCTTACCCACCACCTGTTGCAAATTGCAAACAGGACAGAAAGCATCTACAAATTGCTTTCTTGTATGATATTTTCTTTACAAGTTTCAAGTTGCTGCAAAGAGGGATAATGAAAGTTACTGCTCTTCCAGGAAAAAAAAACTTTACAGAGAGATAACAAAATATAAAAGCTTTGGTATTTCTAGTTGAAAAGTATCACACCCTCAATAACCCTCTTGTGTTGGTCTTTCCATGTCAATGATGAATCCCATAAACACTACTGCAATCATATTAACCTGAACTTTTTCAAACAGAACCATAAAATGATGTTAACGTGAAACCTGACAATTTTGTAGTTGAATCTGCATTATAGTTAAAGAAAACACTAGATTCACGTCTTAAAACTAGATTTTTAAAAGTCCTTTAATCTAAGAGTTTGAAGGTTTGGAGTAACAATAAGACACGTTAAAACTTCTGATTATCATTTCAATATGACCCTTATCTGACTCTAAATTACTAATTCACTAAGTCCTTTATTTAAAATACATGATTTGTAATGTATTACTTGCATCAAACAATTTACTTAGGTACAGAAAAAACACTAAATTGAGTTACAAAAGTACAAAAAATTGAATTAAAAAAACATTAAATTGAGTTGCAAAAATTCCAAAAAAATTGAATTAAAGATATTTTGTTGCTTTGGCAATCAGGATAAATCCTTTATCTTGAAGGAAATAGTTAGACGGATAGATTCATTTGGAATGACAAGTGACAGGAACAACACGCCGCTTGTCCAATCACCTGCCAAAAGTATGATTAGAACCTTAAAAACAGTTTATCTAACTAAACACATCAGTATCCCATGTAAACTACCAAGTAATCCCCTTTATGCATAGATTTAAAATCATTGCCCCATCATTTTTTAATGATTAAGCAGTCCTTATCAAAAGTTTTAACCCAATCTCTCATCTTTCTTTCTGGTCTTAAGTTGCTAGTAGCTACAGCTGTAGGACATAGACAATCCATGTGGTTGTTGTGTTCTTGTTCTTAGTCCTGACCCACATGTTTAGTTTCTATCTTATATAATTGAGTCAAAATTGCAGAAATGATTCAAGAAATTTAAAAAAATTCAATCTTTTTGCTTTACCTTGTCTTGTCCCATCTCTTCCACAGCTTAAAATAAAGGTACTGTCAGCTAAAATTACTGCTTCCTTCTCTTCATCACTTCCCCTTTTCATATCTTTATCACCTTCTAGCAACTTTTGACTCATTACACATTTGCAATGATCATAAGAAGCTCAAAGGGGAAGCTTATCTATAGATATATACTATGAAAAGTCAAAATCAGTGGAAGATGCGGCCCTTCAAGCTGAGTTGAGTTCGAAACTGAGGACCAATCTGAATCTCCCAAGTGGATGGAAACAGGTTGCTAGAAGCATCTAACTTATAATGCTTGGAGTTGCCAACTGGATGATGTATGGAATTGAAAGTCTTTTGACAGATTGATTAAACAAAAGTTTTGTAGCTCACCAACTGATCATTCATCATCTGGGATCCGTTATGCTTGTTGTTCTTCACATATTTCCAAGTTATGCTTGGGTCCCCATGTTGATAGATCATGAAACACTTGGCATTATCATCATTAATTAACTTTTGCCACTTTCTTTAACAGTCTTGCTTATGCTTTCCAAGTATGGAACAACATTGTCTACTATTTTAATTTTCTTGTCTCTTAAGAACTTATAAAGACAGACTATTAACAAAACACATTTTTATTATAACAACATTAACTAAATAATTATGGTTAGAATTTAATATTTCAAAAACTCTTATTATACTCATACATTAGCATATAATTTAATATATTTAACTCTTAAATTTCAGAAAATAAAACTCTTAATTTTAACATAACTATTTCTGTCTCATTCCTGATATAAAACCTTGAATCTTAATTTCCCTGCAAATGGCTACAGAAAGGCATAGACTCCATAAATTTTCATAAACCTTAACGTTCAAAATGTTTCAGAGGAGGAGAGCATATCTCGCAGGATTCTCTTCTTCTTCATCCTCATCACAAGTAGACAAGCATGACCCATCAAAATCTGGAAAGTGACATTACCAGGACTCTAAACAGCATCAGACGTGAGTGTCTTCGTGGCCATGTCTAGCCCTTTTCAGGATTGTGTGTAATAAACAGCATGAGACGGGAGTGTCTTCATGGCCAAGTCTAGCCCTTTTCAAGGTTGTGTGTAAAGGACCACCTATGCTTGCATATATATTTATAGGAAGACCCTAAAGTCCAACACTATAAGAAATAGGGCGTTTAGCGACGGAAATTACTGACGGAAAATATTCGAATTTTGTCGGTAAGGTAAAATAGCGACGGAAATTACTGACGGAACAAAATGTTGTTAAAACGGCTGTCGGTAAATTTACCGACGGAACAAATGTCGTTAAAACGGCTGTCGGTAAATTTACCGACGGATTCCGTCGGTAAATATCCGTCATTTTACCGACGAAATTATTTTCCGTCGGTAAATAAAATTAACTTTTTTTTAAAAAAAAGTCCCCATCATTGTTGACGAGGTGTTCTTCAACCATCTTTTCAACAACATTTCTCTCTCGGAGCCTCTACAAGATAGGAGTCTTCCTCTAGTTTGTTCACTGTTTGCTTAAGGCTTCTATAGCTCCGATTCCCCTGAAACGCAATTGAAACTAAGGCCGCAAAACATAAAGTACCTAATGATCATACATTTCCCTCAAAATAAATCAGGCAAAATGGCTCGTTGGAATATTGCATTAAGAAATATCTTCTATAGCCTTAATAGACTTACAAGAAATATACAAGAAGCAAAATTTCAGATCAAAGAAATGCCTATAAACTAACACAGAGATGAGGAGAGCTGAAAGAAAGATTGAAGACGCAAACTAACCAGGATTCAGTAGAGTATTCAGAGAGCTTCCCTATACTGGATCTTATGAGCTTTCTTCAATAATACTCGTGTCTTCTTCAACAACAAAAAGAATTCAACACATAAATCAATACTATATATGACCATCAAAAGCCCACCAAGAAAGAGTAATAAAGAAACTAGAGAAAACAAAAAGCAAGAAAGAAGAGGAACTTACCAGATGGGGGGGAAGGGGTGGTCTGATATTTTAAACGACATTTACCGACGGAAATAGCGACGGAAAATTTTCGTCGGAAATTTTAACTTTTATTATCCCGCCTTTAAGTCCCGCCTTTAAATTTTATTTTACCGCCTTCCCTCCTTTTTTAGTGACGGAACATTAAAACCTTCGCTAAACAAAATTTTTTCACATTGATTTTAGCAACAGAAATAGGTGTTCCGGCGCTAATTTCATAGCAATTATCGACGGAAACTTTTACCGTCCCTAAAGTTCGTCGCTAATATTGGTGGGATGATTTCCCTCCATTTTTAGCGACGGAAAATTAAAACCGTCGCTAAACAAAATTTTTTCACGTCGATTTTAGCTACAGAAATAAGTTTTCCGTCGCTAATTTGCTACGTTTTATTTTCCATCGCTAAATGAATTTTTCACGTCGACTTTTTTATTTTCCGTCGGTAATTTTTCGTCGCTAATTCTTACTTTTCTTGTAGTGTATAGACCAATACAAAAGAGCTCAAAGAGTTCAGTGTTACATGTTAACTATAATTAAAGTCTTCTCAATATTATTATTAAGGATGACATTTGTATCTAAGCCAAGCCAGATCAATAGATTCAATTTTAAGTTTTCTGAATTTTGGACTGGAATCAAATTTGTTTTATTTTTAAATTTCAAACTAGCCTCGAAAACAAATTCTATAGCCTGACCCGATATAGAATCTAAGATTGTCAACTACACTTTATTAAAATTTCGTCATTTTCCTAAGAATGATATTAAACTAAATTTGAAAAAAAGAATCTGACTTGATCAAGTTCAAGTCGTTCAAGTTTGATCAAGATTGGGTTAAGATAACTAATTTTAAACCATTCAAGACTTGAGTTACAAGGGGCCCTTATATAAATTTTGGAACCAGGCTCAACTCTCTTGGCAAATGTCAAGCTTACTTATTAGAAAGAAGCTATAAGAATGTATATGTACACATAATTTTGATTTTTATGTGTATATCTAACAATCATAGGTAGTAAATGGTTATCATAAACACCGAAGAGTTAATCGATTACTTATATCCTTACAGAAAAAGTAGTATCTGAATTTAAATAATAGATACATTACTATTAAGGCGATGTTCTTACCAAAATTTTATTGAAAAAAGTACTTGCTAAACCAGTTCCATATATACATATATTTAAACACTTCTAGTTGACGATTGCTTTTAATTGCATTCTTCTATCCTAGAAAATGTAAAGAATAAGAATAGAAATAAATGAATATAAAATAATTTTGGCTGGTAACTTGATTATTTGTAGGAACTTGTGGTACATACTTTTTTTTTTTTCTCATTTTGATTTCTGAGTTCTATAATTCAGTATCTTGAAGGAATGTTAAATATTTACCTGACTTTTGATTAGTTGTAATAGCATTTATATTAACATGTCATACAGAATTTCTTTATTGAGTAAACTATAAATTCCAATTTTGGTAACTTAAAGGGAGGTGAATCTCACCATATGATTGGCAACAATCAGTATAGGGCAATATTCATTGTTAAAGGAGACTAATTCATCTTAATTTTGTTTTCATAAAAGTTAATAAAAGTTGTATAATCCAATATTTACGTTAGTGAAATAAATGTGATCTTTAAATGTAGAAACATAGGATGGAGGATAGTTACGCCCAATTAGTGACATATAGTTTTGATTCCATATGTCACAAGTTTTAGCACTCAAGGTCTATATCAAATATGAATGATTAGTTTAGAGTCTATAATAGCATTTGATAGTTCTTACATTGATTCCAATTATCTTATCTATTTATTATTTATTATATGGACAGTTGTCTTGACGTAATTATATATCAAACAACAATCATATATATAAGCATAGATTTGTAAGCCATTTCAACTAATTACATTTGCTCACTAAGTGTTAGATTTGAAAATAATTTGTAGTATAGAAAAAAAGAATAGTATTATAAATAAGCACAAAGAAGTTCAATCATGAATAACATCTAAACCAATGTCAGCTAGGACTCAAAAACTACATGGTATATGGTGCTACAAAGGTTTTCCTAGAAATCGAACTTATATCGAAATAGTGTCTACTTCTTTATATGGCAATCTCACTTATGTCTACTTAGGTAATACTCAGCCTTTTCGCGTGATCGTTGACCAACAAAACCTTGTTCTAGAATGCCTCATAACCCTCTAAGTGTTTATGTCTCACACTCGAGTAAGGATACTATGAAAGTATGAAATAATGATAGGCAACAATAAACACATAAGAGCAATGGTCAAAAAATGACCTTTATTACTTCCTAATATTTTATAAAGAAATGTTCTTTCTTATTGTGGTCCCTTCCCCTTTATCTCTCCTCCCAAGAGCAAGGCTCAAATAAGCTATTTATAGGTACCTCTTGCTTTATAATTCTAAATACTAATTGAACTGAACTAACTAGATCACCTCTATCTTTATCAGATTATATCACAATAACCAATTGAATGACACCTCAATCCAAATAGGTCTCTAACTAATAGGATTTAGCTACCTTACAATTAACAAGATACGAGATTACATTTTACTATGAATGATACACCCATATCTGTGAAGAACTCTACTATTTTTAGATAATCCTCCCATATGGTTTTTATCTTTTAAAGATAATATATATCTACTGTTTTCTTATCCACCACATCATTTAAGAGCTCCCCTTGATCTCTATTCATTAATGATGAGTCATCTAAGTCCAAAACCTTTCAAAAGATACTAGTCTGGTCTAATGCTTACCTATGATAAGTCCATTAGTCATGGTCTATCTATTTGAGCACATATTTAGTCCTTGGAGCTCTCATAAGTCTCCCTTGTGCATGTGATTTAGCCAACCTTAAACTCAAGGTCTATCTAAAGTCCTTTTTTGTTTCACATCTGAATCTTGCATCTTGTAGAAAATTTTCGCTAAATTGCATTAATGCATGCCAACTCATTGACAATATTTGTTTTCCTTACCTATTCACAAGTCTTTGCCTTATTCCATCTCCCAGGGTGTCAATCATTGGTAAAGGCTCCCCAATGCTTACACGATTTTGCAATTAGGACTTAAGGTTCTAACAAACTACCCCTATCAGAAGAACTTAACACCCTTGTCGAAATAATCCATAGGCACTTGTCTAAATGTGGTTCCCTCAAAGACTCTTTGATCATTAGTAGATCTCTTATATACCATTTCCCTTCTCTATCAGGTTTGTCCTTATTTTTAATTAAACACTCCTTTACAAGGTCTATTATGCCCAATAAAGCATAACTATTGAGGTAGAATTCTTCCATCGAGTCATCTTTTCCTTCTCCTTGATCCTTCGCAACCATGGAATTCATTTACTCCTTACCCACCTTCAATTTTGGCATTCACGAGCAAAGTATGACCCTTTATAAATGAAACAAGCAATATCCCATTTTGTTTATTTCTTGGACTTATATTGAGAATATTCACCTACGTTCTCCTTGCCTTTCACTAAGACATGCCCTGTCCCACCATTCTTCTTTCCATGATTGCTAATTCAAATTGGTGGTGGCATTTAGAAATCCACTAAGGAGTTCACAAACACTATCATGCTTGGGAGGTCTTTCATATTCTAACTTCAAAGTTCCATTTATGCCCAACCTTGCAAGCTGCTTAAGAAGTTGAACAAAATGTCTTCCTTAGACATGTTCTACACGTCCAACATTAAAGATATGAATTTCCTCATATACTTTTGCTTCCCTTATGAGCCATGAAGTGTTATTGGGGAGGAATTAATCTGTTAGCTCCTTTCTCATTTTCTCCCAAGTGTCAATTAAAGGTCTACCTGCACTAATGTCATTAGAGATTCTCGTTCTCCACCACAACATTACATTCTCCACCATATACATAGTTGTGATTAACACTTTCTCTGAATCAGACACCTTTGCTACTACAAAGTATTTCTTCATGTCTTACAAGAAATTTTTGAGCTCCTTGGCACTTTGTTTTCCATAAAAAAATTGAGCTCTCACACCATCAAAGTGCTTTCGGTATGTCCAACATCCTAAGTTACAATGGCATGCCTTAGAATCATAATTTCCAATCAAGAATCCTCTTTTGCCTCCATTAAGTATGTTATTTAATGCTACAATTGTAGGATTTGTGCCTCCAAAATCTCAATCCGAGATGAGTAGGAAGTGACCTCTTCCTCCCTTTGAGTAATTTGCCCTATGAGTGCCTCCACTCTATTGACATGCTTTGTTAAATTGCTATCTCCCACAATATTGATATTTTGGCTCTAATAATAGTTGTTACAAACGTTTTCTTAGACATTAATGTCGTGCCTACTGCTTTCCACATCAATCTCACATAAGTCCGCTTAAGTAATACTCAGCCTTCCCACGTGATTGTTTACTAAAAAAACCCTGTTCTCGAAAGCCTCAAGACCCTCAAAGTATTTAACTCTCACACTCGAGTAAAAATACTAAAAAAGTATTAAATAATCATAAGCAATAATAAACACACGAGTTATAGTAAAAACCAACCTTTATTACTTCCTTAAAAGTTTACAAAGGAATGCTCTCTCTCAATGTGTTCCCTTCTGCTCTATCTCTCCTCCCAAGAAGAAGACTTAAATAAGCTATTTATAGACACCTCTAGCTTTAAAATTCAAAATCCTAATTGAACTGAACTAACTAGATCAACTATATCTTTATCAGATTACTTCATACTAACCAATTGGATGACACCTCAATCCAAATAGGTCTCTCTCTAATAGATTAGCTACATCACAACTAACAAGATAATATATTACATTTAAATGGGAATGATACATCCATATCCATGACGAACTCTACTATCTTCAGATGATCCTCACATATGGTCTTGATCTTTTAGAGCTAATATATATCTACTGTGATCTTATCTGCCACATCATCTGAGATCTTCCCTTGATCTCTATCTATTGATGATGAGTCATCCAATCCCAAAGCCATTTAAAGCACATTGGTTCAGTCCAATGCTTACCTATGTCAAGTCCATCAGTTATGGTTCGTTTATTTGAGCACACATTAAGTCCTAAGAGTCTCACACGTCTCCCCTGTGCATGTGATCTAACTAACCTTCAACTAAGATTCATTTGAAGTTATGTTTTGGTGTCACCTTTGAATCTTGCCCCTCGTCAAAGATTTTCGCCAATTTGCACAAATGCATGTCAACTCATCAACAATGTCTATTTTCTTTGCCTACTCGCCAGTCTTTGCCTTATTCCATCACCTAGAGTATCAAACACTAGTCAAGCCTCCTCAGTACTATGATGATTTTGCAATTAAGACTTAGGGCCTATTTGGTTGGATGTTAATTAATGGAATGGAATGTAATAGAATGGAAGGGAATGGAATAGTTTATAATGGAATGGAATGGAATATAGTAAAAAGCTGTTTGGAAAGGATGGAAGGGTTCATAATGTAATGTAGTAAAATATTGTTTGGAAGATGGATGGAATGAAATGTAATATATAATAAATGACTTTTATACCCTTTATATTAAAATGGTTGTTGCAGGAGGTT
>JANITX010000008.1:55116970-55128729 GCA_027564395.1 Erythroxylum ulei
ATAAAATGGGTCGAAATTGACTTTTTTTTTAAATATGCGTGTGATGCATGACAAAATTGCAATGAGTATGATTGTTTGACTGTTCTAGCAGGCCACTCTCGTAGAGTATATTCTCAAATATTGTCGGTATGTTCAGGGATATGCACTATAAGAGTGAGGTGCTACACTCTCTCACCCTTATTTGTTTTGTCGATGATTTGATGCTTTTCTACAAGAATAATACTACTTCAGTCTTTAAAATCAAGCATGGCTTTGATTATTTTTCTAATGTTACTGACTTGTGTGCCAAGAAGACTAAATCAATCGTTTATGTGGTTGTTATTTTTTATGAGAACAAATAGAAGCTCCTTATACTTACTGGTTTCCATAAGGGTTCTTTTTCTCTTAAATATCTGAGTGTGCCCCTATCTCCTACAAAATGGAGTAAAGTTGATTGTTGCATATTAGTTGAGAAGATTACAAAGAAGATCCAAGTTGGGCTTCTAGGAATCTCTCTCATGTTGGAAGTGCACAAATGATTAGTTCAGTAATGTTGTCCCTTCACACTTATTGGGTTGGTACCTTCATTCTCTCCTCAAGTGTGATTAAGAAAGTTGAAGCAAAATGTCAACATTTTCTTTACGGAGCCGCTAACACAAACATTAATGTGGCTGTTATTTTGTATGAGAACAAACAGAAGCTCCTTATGCTTACTGGATTCGGTGAGGGTTCTTTTCCTTTTAAATATCTGAGTGTGCCCTTATCTCCTACAAAATGGAGTAAAGTTGATTATTGCATATTAGTTGAGAAGATTACAAAGAAGATCCAAGCTGGGCTTCTAGGAATCTCTCTCATGTTGGAAGGGCACAAATGATTAATTCAGTACTGTTGTCCCTTCACACTTGTTGGGCTGGTACTTTCATTCTCCCCTCAAGTGTGATTAAGAAAGTTGAAGCGAAATGTCGACATTTTCTTTGGGGAGCCTCTAGCACAAAAAGAAATCCTTGTTTGATTGCTTGGGATGACATTTGCAGACCTAGAACTCAAAGTAGACTTAACTTTAAGGATTGAAAGATCATGAATCTGGCTTTGATTGGTAAACATATCTGGTCTGCGTCTATAAAACAGGATGTTTTTTGGGTGAAGTGGGTGAATGGAATTTATCTTAAAGGAACTAATTTGTGGTCTTATAAGCCTAATATAGACTGTAGTTGGTACTGAGCTAAGCTTAATAAGGTCAAAGAGAAATTCCGATGTGCTTACAACTGCAGTGGAACATAGACAGGTAGTAGTCCTATTTATACTACGGCTCATGGTTATGATCTTCTAAGAGGAAAAATTCAGAAATGGAGATATGCAAACATTATCTAGGATAGATTAACCGTGCCTAAACATTGTTTTATTTCCTGGTTTGTAGCTACTAATAAACTACTAACTAAAGACAGAATGCAACTTTTTGGTTTCCTACAAGGCACTATGAAATGTCATTTGTGCGATTTTTATAATGAGACCATAGCTCATATACTCTTCCTTTGTCCTAGATCAGAAGTTATATCGTTGGCTATTAAGAGATGGATTGGATGGCATTCCAATCAGTCAACACTTCAAAGCTGTTTCGCTTAACTGATAGATGTAAAAAATCACGAGCTATCAAGTATATTCTGGCTGCTAGCTTATGTGTTGTGATTTATTTCATCTGGCAAGAACAAAACTATGCTCATTTCAGGAAAAGATTAAGATGTACTATCAACATTATTAAAGAGATTAAATTGTTTGTCAAATATAGAATGTTAGACTATCATGATCCAAAAAGTAAGGCTGATAATATTTTCTTTCAACTTTTATGTAGCTAGATTCATTGGAGTGAAGGGAATGAGGAACCCTAGCTAGTAGGCGACTTTATTCTTTCACTATTTTTAGTGTGTATACTTTTGTTTGTTTTGGTAATAAAATTATCGTTGTTACAAAGAAATCAATTAATTTTTATTTAACAATTTTTCTTCAATTAAACTTCAAATTTTCAGTTGATAAGAACAATATCTTTCAATCATATTTTAAATTCGTTAATTTTATTTAATCTTTAGCCAGTTTTATGACGTGACTTTTAAACCTTAAGCCTCTTGTCTTACCAGTTTAACTTTTGGTCCTATTTTTAAAACATTGCCATAAACTAACATGTATCTATTTAATCTAATTATAAATAAATGAATAATTAATAGTAGTACCCATAAGAAAATTCTAGAATGTTATATGGAGATCATCTACCTTTTTCTTATTCATCTGTGATATTTATACATGAATAAAAAAATTTAAAAGATAAATTTGAAAAATATGAATCTAATATCTGATGTTTTTTTAAATATAAAAAGCTCCTTTGCATGCAAAAAACACTTATGAAAAATTAAAATAAAAGACATTATATTGTCTTATTAACCCTAAAATTAAACAACTCTAATTACACCTAAAGACACTAGTAACAATAAAAAGGGTCATAAAACGATTTTAATATTCTTCAAGAAACTTGTCATCATTTATATCTTCCTTTTGGATACACATCAATAGCCCCCTTTTCTGTATAATCCTCTGGTCTCTAAGATACTATCACAAGGGTCGTTATCTACTCCGGGAAGGCAAACAGCTTGCCGGAAACATCAGAAAGTCGACCAAGAAACACATCTGAGTGATGTTTCCGGGTGTTTCAACGACTGCACTAGACAACAAACAAAAAGCTGATCATCATCACCCAATGATCATCCAATCAACTTGCATGCCTCTATGGTTTCTTAAATTTCTAGTTCTTCATGTAGCTAGCAATATAACTACGGGATAAGGACGTGACTGATCACCATGTTCATCTCAGTCCTTTCCCATTTGGGGAGGGACCAGTGTAGTGAAGATGGTTGGGACGGTGCAGCCTATGGTTGTGGCCAATAGGGCCGGTCGGACCCACCAGGCACCACCATGGTCCGCCAGGAAAGGGAGGAGCAACCATGCATGGCAGAACCCTCTTGGCAATTGAATTGGGATGTCTCTTTTGTCTAGTAAAGAACAAGAGAGACGGATAAAGTCTATATGTAAATGGAACGTGAAATTGATGTTTTGGTGATGTCTTCATCTTCTTTGTTTGCTAAGGCATGGGTTGTCCCTAATATGGATTATGGAATTGAAGGAAATAGTTCCCCACCTGTTTGCTGTCTGTACTTGCACGATATTACAGTAAATTATGATAACAATTTGAATCATAATTATAATATTGCGACTATAAATATAATTATGGCCTGTAATTTAAAATTTTGGATTATAATATAATTTTTTTACAAAATTGCAATTATTGGCTATTATTTTGTAAATTTAGAGTATTAGAATTTATAATTAAAATTGTAAATTACAATATCAGCTTATTACAACAAATTACGATAATAATTTGAACCATAACTATAATTTTTTTTTGGTACAACCATAACTATAATATTGTGATTATAAATATGATTATGGTCTATAATTTAAAATTTTGAATTATAATATATTTTTTGCAAATTTGCAATTATTTTGTTGGTCTAAAGTACTACAATTCATGATCATTGATTAATCATAGAGAACAAAGTCAACATACTAAATGTAGTTTTAATTTACAAAAATTGAGCACACAAGATATTTTTTATTTGATTATGGTATCTTATTATCTCAAAATCCTAACAAGACTTTGAACTAATAAGAACTAATACAAATAAGGAAAAAATATGAATATCGAAATAATGAAAATTTAGTTATGGCCAGAATTTTATTCGTGTCAAAATTTAAAATTGTTTAAGGCGTCTTTTAACACTTAATTTTATTCATAAATTATAAGAATTATATGTATATATATCTAATGAATGAAATAACCCGAGAATGGTTGGTTGCATGCTTTGTTTTATCCACAATTTTGAGGTCAACATGTTAATAAACCACATTATTCATTTTTTCGAAATCTTACAATGGCATTAAAAGAGTGAACGTTGTTTTAAGAGTCGTGAAACTTATAAGGTAGCAGGTGAAGAGGGGAGTACAAGAGGAAGGGAACCTTTTTTCATATTCAAACTCTTATTTGAGAGCACTTGGTTCGTAAAAAATAACGAGAATAGGAATGAAAATAAATATAGGGAGGAATGTGAATGGATATAATCATTATAATTATAATAGTTAGTTAAGATGAAAGAATGATTACCATTACCATTGATAGTAGTTGGTTTGTAATAAATATTGTAATTAATTAATTACAAAATAAATTATGTTTTAATTAATAAATAAATTATATTTTAATTAATTATAGTGTAATTTATTATTTAATTGATTTCACCATATTTAACTAATTATAATGCAATCACTTTCACTCTTTTCTCTCATTCCTCTAGATTACGAGAGGAATGAAAGATTGTCCAAAATCAAGGAATAAAACTCTTAAGTCTTTAATAATAGGTTCATACCAATCATCAATTTTCATTCCATGTACCCTTTTTTCATACCTCTCCAGCAAGCACACCATCAGTGTTTTCCTGTTGGGTCACATGGGTATTAATGCACATGGGGTATTTGTCCTTTCTTGCCAACTTGTCCCCGACACAAAAATGCCTCTTCCTACGTAGCTTTAGCTTACTTACATCTCCATCTCTCTGCCAGCCTTGTTTTCATTACGTGAAACAGTTGACGAGATGTTCATCATTTCTTGTTCTTTCTCTTTTATTCAGGAGGTAGTATTTAGTAGCGTCTGTATTAAATGAGCTAACAGTATCCACGTACAAGTAACCATTTAATGAATTAAGTATCAGATCGAAGAGCAGCAAAAATTACCTTCAAGTTATTGTTAGATGGGTTGAGATGAACTCAATGCAATATGAATAATATCAAAACGAACTTTTCTTAGTAATATAATGTTAGGTAGACACAACAAAACTTGTCGGAGAATGTTAAAGGGGTTGGTGAGCTGATAATAGCTGAAGTTTGTATTTGGTACGTGCAATGACTATGACCATGCACTAACATTCTTCAGTTTGTTTACATTCGTGTCGAAGGAATTGTGATCCTTCTCTCAATGACAAATAAAGAGGTTGTTAGAAATTTACAAGTAAAATAGTAGACATAAAGATAAAGTGGGTTGTATATAAAAATATGATTCATAGCCTATTATCTTAAAATTTTGTGTTAAGATATAATGTCTGCTTATATAAATGATTACTTCGATCCGGTTTAATCTCTCTCCAAACTCTCTTAAAACCTTTCGGAGCTAAGTAGCAACTCTCCACTTGCCGATCGACCTATCTGACTTATAAACACTGAAACTCTAATAACAACAACAACAATATCATATTTGTCGAACCATTCATTTTATTATAATTAATAAAAAGCCGTTTCTTTTATATTTTTGAATCATACCATACAAAAAAATATTGTTAACTCGAACTTGACTTGAGGTTATCTATTAAGACAACAAGATACAAATGTGGGCTGTTTCCTCTACTTTTCCTCCTCCTCCTTCTTCTTCTTCTTCGTCATCGTCATTTTCTTCTTCTTCCATGTGACAGATGGTACACCAAAAAATGACCTGCAGACCAATCAAAACCTCTTATTACCACGAGTAATATTGTTTGAAGTTACCAAATTTATTGGGAAAAGGGACCCAAGTATGTGAAGAAGTGACAGCCCCTCCAAGACTGACTGCCCATTCGTTCCTTCAAGTTCTGGTCGTTTCGCTCGAGAAGGAGGCAGTCGCATGCATGCATTGGATGGGAACTAAATGCCACTCTCCTTAGTACTACCAATCATTTTCTGACTTTAAATTCATCACATGGATCCTGTGTACGACCACGGACCATCAACGGTTCAAATTCCACCTCTCACAACACGTGAATCATAACCAAACAACGAATGTGACAAATTGTTACTTCCCACGTTTTTTTTAAAATCTTTTTTCCAGTATGAATTTTCAAAGACTTTCATTTTGATCAAAAGGGTATGAGAAATCAGCTAATGATATGATACGATACTATTAAATGATTAAGATATGAAATCAATTTTTTGTTTACCAATGAACAATAGGTAAATTCTTAAAATTGGTATAAATTGAGTTATTGTATAATAATGTAAGAGGTGAAAAGGATTATATTGAGGAAATAATTTTTAATTTTTAATTTTTATTAAAAATTGGTATAAATTTATAGATACAAAGAAAAAGAAATAATTAACCTCTCATTTATTTTTAAAAAATAACATTAGTGGAATATAATAAATTCTTTCATAAATTTTAATAATTTTTCTACTAATTATTTGCTTAGTTCCTTCTACAAAAGAATTACAAACAATTATATACCATAAAACCCAATTGCATTAACTTACCTAGTTCTCTCCTATTATAAATTACTATATTTTAAATATTTATTATATAAAACATTTTAAAATTAAAAAAATTATATACACTTAAAAGTGGCCGACGTATAAATGATTTTAAAACGGGCTCTCTATTCATTGGATATAAGATAGAGAAAATTATCAAAATTTTAAGGTTCGTGACCAAACTTGTTTCAAGATTTTGGATTAAATTGATATACTTTGTTTTGTATCTTTCTTTTTATCATTCCTACAAATGACTGTTCATGTATGTTTGTCATTAAGCTTGTTTACTTGTGTTTTTTCTTATGAATATCTTGCTTCTATATCAATACTAATGGCAGAGTTGGGCTATTTTTAAAAACTTTAACAGACCTAAGGCCCAATGGGAAGCCCAATTTGAAAAAGGGCTTACTATAATGCCAAACATAAGAAAAATGGGTTGACTCGTTCAAAATAGAACGGCGTCGTTTAGAAGTTTATGAAAAAATTTTAAATTATAAAATTGATAATAATGATGATATAAAAGATAAAATGAGAGAAATTGTAAAATGTTATCTAAAAAAAGTCAATATCATAATCATATATTATAAATAAAATAGAGAGGAAGTTTTTTTATAAATTTATGAAAAATACTAATAATCTCGTAAATACTTTTTTTTATTTATAATTTTCTTTGCTTTGAATTGAATTTATTATTATTTGATGGGTTTTGAACTTAGGGTTTTAAATTGTTAAAGACATATAATAATAGGCTTAAGAAGATTAATGATTAAAAAATTCAACCGATTCGACTAGTTCAATTGTAAAAATCTTGAACTATTCAACTTGTTAATTTAGATTTTAACTTTCGGATTCGATTTATTTTAATAACTTTTATTTTTAAAAACTAATCAATTTGTTAATTAATTGATCAAATTTTATAAAATAATAAATTCTTATAAATCAAAATAAATCAATTAATTTTCATTTAATTTTTTTTTCAACTAAGCTTCAAATTTTCGATCAATAAGAACAATCCCTTTCGATCATATTTTAATTTATTTTAATTTTATTAAATCTTTAGCCGATTTTATAACAATCTAATATTGATTGAACTTTTCAAACCTTAAACTTCTTATCTTATTTGTTTAACTTTCGATCCGGTTTTTAAAACAATGAAAAAGACTACACCTACTTGTTGGAGAATGTTAAAGGGCTTGGTGGGTTGATAATAGCTAAAGTGTGTGTTTGGTATATGCAATGACTAAGACCATACACTAACATTGCTTCAATTTGTTTCCATTCGTGTCGAAGCAATTGTGATTCTTGTCTGAAAAAAAAAAGAGTTCGTTAAAAATTCACAATTAGAGTAATTTTACATCGAAAAAAGATATAAAAATAAAGTGAATTATATATAAAAGTAAGACTCGCATAATTCGTTATATCAAAATTTTGTGTTGAGATATAAAATCTTGCTTGTATAAAGAATTATTTGGATCCAGTTCAGTTTCTCCTCAGACTCTCTCAAAATCCTTTTGAGCTAATTATGGCAGCTCCCCACTTATCGGCCTACCTATAACGAGACTAGATCTTCTGTTCAGTTTTACTCTATCTTATTCTGTCTCATAAAATCTCAGCTATTTATTTTGCGGGTCCCACATGGATCCCATGCGAGACCCACATAAATAAACGGCTGAGATTTATCGGCCTACCTATAACCACCCAACCTCCAACAACAACAAGATATCTCTTGGACCATTCATTTCCCCAGTTGTTTGTTTCATCTACGAATGTTATCTGATTCCAAAAAATGATATTATTTTAATATGATTAATTTTAAATTGTTTCTTTATAATTTTTTAACCATACAAAACAATATTGTTAACTCTAGCTTGACACTTGATATTCTCAACTCTTAGTTTCATCTATTAAGACAATAAGATAAACGTGTGGGCTGTTTTCTTCTTCTTCTTCTACTTCTTCTTCTTCCTCCTCCTCCTCCTCCGCCTCCTCCTCCACCTCCACCAATCGACAGATGGTACAAACAAAAATCATACATACACTCACCACATTTAATGTTACCATATTTATTGGAAAAAGGGACCAAAGCATGTGATGAAGAAGAGACTCGTTCCTTCAAGTCGGATCCTTTCGCTAGAGGACGAAGCAGTTGCATGGATGCATTGCATGGGAAACTAAATCCCAATCTCCTCAGTACTACCATCCATCTTCCGTCTTTTAATTCATCAAATGGTCCCGTGTACGACCATCAATGGTTCAAATTCCATACCTCTGATCACAACATGTGAAGAAGATATGAAATCAATTTTTTGTTTACCAATGAACAATAGGTCAATTCTTAAAATTGAGTAGTTGTATAATAATGTAATAGGTGAAAAGGATTATACTGAGGAGATAATTTTTAATTTTTATTAAAAATTGGTATAAATTTATAGATACAAAGAATATGAAATAATTAGCCTATCATTTATTTTAAAAAAATTAACATTAGTGGAATATAATAAAATTTTTCCATAAAATTTAATAACTTATGTCTACGAATTATTTGTTTACTTCCTTCTACAAAAGAATTACAAACAATTATATACTATAAAACCCTAATTGCATCAACGGACCTAGTTCCCTTCTATTATAAATTTACTATATTATAAATATTTATTATATAAAATATTTTATAATTTTAAAAATTATATAAAGAGTTGTAGGATGAATGATTTTAAAACAGGCCCTCCATTCATTAGAAAGAAAATAGAGAAAATTATCAAAATTTTAGAATTCATAACCGAACTTGTTTCAAGATTTTGGATTGAATTGATATATGAGATTGTTTGGTAAATAGCTTATCAGTTATTTTTTTGGCGGATTGAAAGGGTTTAGCAGTTTGACTATGTTAGATCGCTAATAATTATGTTTGGTAATTAGTTGATTGAGTTAGCGGATTGAACTCAATTTGTTTTTCCTCCAACAACTAAGAAATTAAGGGACTAAAAGATTATTACATCTAAAAGTTCTTACAAAGTACTCAAAGAGATAGAAATAAAGATAGAGATAGAGATATAAATTGGACTTAATTTATACGAAATTTAAAAAGTTAATCATTAAATTAAAATTTTAATATTAAATTTAATTTTTTTAAAATTTAATTTTTTTAATCTCTAATTATATTACATTAATTAATTTTGTATAAACCCAATATTTAGTCCCTTTTATTTCAATTTTTAGTATATAATATTATTATCACTTATATATTATGTTTAATTCAATTAAATTTAATTAAAAATTAATAAATCAAATTTAAATTAATTATTTTTATCTAAGTTTAAATTTTAAGAGATTAATATAAATATTTTTTTCAAAATAATTTTATTTTAATTTAATATATTTAAAAATATAGTTTCAATTTTTCAAAATTAAAAAAGTAAAATTAAAATAACAAAAAATTTATAATTCCTTAAATTAGAAATTAAATCGATATTATTTTTAAAGACCTAATTTCATATTAAGCTTGTTAGT
This sequence comes from Erythroxylum ulei, assembly GCA_027564395.1. Lineage (NCBI taxonomy): Eukaryota > Viridiplantae > Streptophyta > Magnoliopsida > Malpighiales > Erythroxylaceae > Erythroxylum > Erythroxylum ulei. The sequence continues at coordinate 55,126,829 of JANITX010000008.1, forward strand.
GCTGCGTTTGAGAAAAAAAACTCCTGGTCTGATCCATTCTCAAGCTTATTTTTAGTGATATTTTAGTGATCTCTCAAATTCTTTAGTTGACCCTTGCAAATTTAAGAGAATCTTGAGAAGTTTTTATTCGAACTCATTTGTCATTGAGAAGTTGTATTGAGAGGGGTTTCGGTGTTTTTTAGGCTCGATGAAAGATATATAAGAAAATGATAGTGTTGACTTCTTTTGTTCTATCTAAATTCTTATAAGAATATTCAAAGAAATATTAAGATATAAATAGTTAATACTCAAGTCCTTATAAATTTTTTTAATTAATTTTACACATAAACAATTAATACTAATCAAAAAATTTTAGCGTACATTTTAAAATAAACAATTGATATTATCCGCTGGTTAAATCAACTATATTAATCCGCTATTGGCTAACCTCTAATAGAATTAACTAACAGCTAATGCAATCTGTTGATTTTCAAAATTGGTTGTTTTGTAACTTTCTTTTTTTAATGTTCTTACAAATGCTTGTTCATGTACGTTTATAATTAGAGGTGCAAGCAGAAGCTCGTTTACTTTGTTTTTTTATGAATCTCTTTGTTAAGAATCCTCTAGACTCATCCTAATTTGTTATACCAGATTATGTTATTTCATTCTGTTAGCATCTTTTCTCTTTCTGTACAGCTTTGTTGCTCGATTCTCTTGTATATATACTGGCTCACTGTATTAATACAATACACAGAAATACATAATTCTTTAATTTCTCTTTCTCTCTATATGGTATCAGAGTCATCCTAAGCGTAACTGCTGTCCTATTTTTTTTCGATCCTACTCTCTCCTCATGGCACCGGACACTTCTCTTCTGACCGACGGTACCTCCGGTCTCATCTTCCTCAACATGCAATCCATCTTCAAGTTAACTGGCTCAAACTATCCGGCGTGGCGAGTACAAATTTCTTCCCTTCTCATTGGCTATGATCTTATGGGCTTTGTTGATGGCACTCACCCTTGTCCCGATGAGAATGATGCCTCCTATAAACAATGGGTACGGCAGGATAAACTTCTGCTTCATGCACTTACCGCCTCTGTCGATGCTACCATTATCAATATGCTGGGGTCCATCACCTCCTCTCAGCAAGCCTGGGCACTCCTTGCTCGGATGTTCGCCAACAAGTCACCGTTCCGCCTTATGTCTCTTAAAGAGAGACTTATTACTCTCACCAAGGCTGACTCCTCCATCTCCGACTATCTTCAACACATCAAGAGCATTGCTAATGAACTTGCCATCATTGGTGGTCCGGTTGATGACACCGATCTGGTTATACACACTCTCAACGGCCTCCCGTCTGACTATCGTGATCTTTGTGCTGCCATCTGTGCTCGGGAGCAGCCCATTTCTTTTGATGATCTATTTGACAAACTCACTAATCATGAATCCTTCCTACTCCGACAATCCCAACTAGCTGACTCTCCTCATCCTCTCACGGCCAATACTGCTACTAGAGTCTGGCCGTCGTCCTCTCAACAAACCATGCGAACCCAGTTCACCTCCCCTCCGGTGTATGCCTGCCAGCCCACTCCACAGGGCCCGATTCACTCATATCGCCACATCATCTATCAATATTGTGAAAAATCGGGTCACACTGCCAAGGTATGTCGGAAATTGCTTCGCCGAAGGTCTGGTCCTTCTGTCGGCAACTCTGGTGCGTACCACTCTCCCTCCGCTCACTTTGTTGGCTGTTCTGGTACCCCCCACCCTTTCGAGCCAAACTTACCATTCCTAGGCCCTCCTACCCATTGGCCAACCAGTCCCCAACATGCGTCCTCTGGCCTAACGGACTCCCCTACCACCCTCCCATCTCCCTTACCTTCCTCTCCCCCATGGATTCTTGACTCCGGTGCCTCCCACC
>JANITX010000008.1:55131945-55144662 GCA_027564395.1 Erythroxylum ulei
ATGCTGTTCTGAGGGAGAATGGTGCCCCAATTCAGGTTAATTAGTTTATATATGTTTTAGTCAACCTTAGCTACTTTCACCTAACCAGTGTATGTTAAACTTCATCAGTTTGTTTCTGCAGAATTTTACAGAATCTGTGGGCCATAAGAGTATATTCCGTCTCCTTAATCTGGGATCTGCCAAACAATTATGATGCTGTTCTGAGGGAGAATGGTGCCCCAATTCAGGTTAATTAGTTTATATATGTTTTAGTCAACCTTAGCTACTTTTACCTAACCAGTGTATGTTAAACTTCATCAGTTTGTTTCTGCAGAATTTTACAGAATCTGTGGGCCATACGAGTATATTTCGTCTCCTTAATCTGGGATCTGCCAAAGCTATTGATAAAGTTGTAGAGTTGGATGGTAAGTTCACTACTTCACTTCTTACAAGGCCTTTCTTCATACTAAAATAACACTTATTTATCCGAATCCTGCAGAAACAATGAAGGATGTCTTGCTGATTAAAACGACAATACATGACATCATGAGCAAGATGATTCGGGTGTCATTATATCACCACCATCCATTTGCTTAGGTTTTATCTTTCTCAAGATGAAATGCATGTGGGAGCAGCTGATGCAAATGGAGCAATGACATTTCGTCAATGTTGAAATTTAGTCGTACATTGGATACAGAGGCTATTAATTGGTTAAAGGTTTCCAATTTTTTCTTTGACATTGATTTTTTAGGGTTGATGTTTTGTTCTTATATAACTAGGATTATTGCTTGTTGGCAAGACCTGATTATGCTTATAGCAGTTGTGTCTGGCATAAGTTATGCCATTGCAAATTATAGTTTTATGTTTCCTGTTTGGTGTTCCATTTTATCAAATGTTCTATATTTCTAACTTGATAGCGTTGACTGACCAGACAAAGGATGTACTATTTGTTCTTTGTTTTAAGTCAATATCTGAAATGTTGATCTTATCAAATGTTAGGAAATCCTGTTTTGCTTTTATCCCCTATACAACTAAACTTTCCAAATCTGTATGTCTCTACTGTGCAGGAAATTCCAATAAACAATGGTATATTTAATGTTAGGTACATCATTTGGATCAGCAGCAAAGGGAACTGGATTGAAGACTCTTGAATTTGCTCTCTCTGTTTGCGAGAAAGTAGATATTTATGGTTTCACGGTAGATCCAGGATATAAAGAATGGTACAACTCTTTCGATTATGAATGTCTCCAAAAGATTTTCATGCACAAGTTTTGTGTTTGTACGACCAACAATCTATTTTCCTTCAGGACTAGTTTTGTGTTTGTAGGAGCAGGATCTAAAGACTCACTTCGTGCCTGTTCCATTAGACAGAAGCGAGCTAAAAGAAAGTTTTCAACAGTTTGCAGTTCCCGAAAGCCTGCTCTTGATCATCAAAAGTTTGTAAAAAGAACAACAATTTATCCACTGGAGCAGAGTCGTGGGCACGGTTTGCTTTGTGCTTTACCAAATGGTTGAAGCTTTAAGGCACCAGACTTACAGAAAGTCAGTCGAGTGGATTAGCAACCCGAACGACCCTCACGCGAAAGGTTGCAATAGGGAGAGAGAGGCTCCAAACGATGATTTTGACAGCTGAGAGACCCTTTCTTGGAGCTTTGAAATTATGTCTTCTTCTTCAAAGTCTGTGGCTTTTGTATACAATTTCATAATATTACTCTTCTCTTAGTCAAGTTTATTTTAACTTTGTTAATGTTTTTGTTTTGTAATGATTGAAAATTGGAGTCACTAATATTTATGTATTGAATAAATTATAATAAGATAATATGTCCAAATGTGTATAATCTTTTAAGTTTTTTTAATTTAATATTTAACTTTTAAAGAATTTTGGTCAATGTTTTAAAAATCAAATCGAAAAATTTGTAAACAAAAGGTTTAAAGTTTAAAAAGTATAACCAGTATTAGACTGTTATAATATAAAATTAGCTAAAAATTGAATAAAATTAAAAAAATTAAAAAATTATTAAAAGAAAACGTTCTTATTTATAAAAAATTTAAAGTTTAATTAAAAAACGAAATTGTTAAATAAAAATTAATTAATTTATTTATTTTATAAAAACTTATTAATTTATAAAAACTGATTGCTTAATTAATAAACGAATTGGTTTTTAACAATAGAAATTATTAAAATAAATTAAACTCAAAAAGTTAAAAACTATACTAAAAAATTATACGATTCAATTAAACCTATTAAAATTTTCAATTATTGGATCTAGTTAACTGATGGACATTTATGCAATATTTGCCTGATAGTCACAATTATTTTTTTAATTTGAATGTCATAATTTTAAAAACTTTCAAAATGTACATTAAATTAAAAAATATAAAAACCTATATGATATAAATTTGCTATTAATATAATAATTTATAAATAAATCGGTAATAACATATTATTATAAATTAAATATTTATAATTTATTTATTTATTTTATAAAAACTGATTGATTAATTAATAAACAAATTGGTTTTTAAAAATAGAAATTATTAAGGTAAATTAAACTGAAAGGTTAAAAATTAGACCAAAAAATTATACGATTCAAGATTCAATTAAACGTGCTAGATTTTTCAATTATTGGATCTAGTTAACACATCGACATTTATGCAATATTTGATGGATAGTCACAAAAAATATTTTAATTTGAATCTCATCTTTTTAAAAACTTTTAAAATATGCATTAAATTAAAAAATATAAACCTATATACTATAAAATTGTTATTAATATAATAATTTATAAATAAATCATTAATAACATATAATAACTTATAAATAAAATATTTATAGCAACATACTGATTTTTTAAGAATCTAACATTTTTTACTTTTTATTTTAGATTGCATATATCAATTTTGCTATTTTAACATTATTTTAATTCATCTTATTTATATATTTATGTTGGGGTTATATAAATACACGAATAAGATGAATTAATGCAGAGTTGAAACAGCGAAATTGATAAATAAAATTTCATTTGGTTAAGTTGTTATTATTAGTGTTTGTGAATTCGTCATTTTCCATAACTTCATCAAATTCTTCCCTTTTTTTTGTTTTTGTTTTTGCAAAAAGAAACAAAGCAAACTAATGATAACACGACAATTGTCGTTTCGTCCCTTTCGATGTCGTTTAACTCTCCTTCCTTCCATTTATGGGTCTCTAAACGATAGCTATCGTCACCCTAATTGAGGAAGACACGTGTCAAACACCCACTTGACCTCCGCAGTCTCCTTCTTCGCAGCAAGAACTCACTCCACTCTCTTCGAATTCCTCTTCCACCTCTCTCTCTCTCTTCGTCTTCCGCTCTCTCTCTCTCTCTATATATCTATAGATATACGTGTAGAGACATTTAGGAACCCTAAAAGGAAGCCAGAAACATTTTTTGGATCTTGAAATCTTGATATTGTCGTCATACATGGCGGAGACACAGCCACCGGAGGGTCAGCTTGACGGCTTCGGAGGTGGTTCAAACACCGTCACTTCCTCGGAAGCCGTCGGTTCAAAACGACAGCGTAGACCTAGCGTTCGATTGGGAGAAATCGGCGGCGACCATATCTACGACGGAGTTCATGCGCGAAGAACTATGGGAAACAGACAGTGGAAGCATAACAACAACCTTTCTCTTGATCATAGTAAGAAAGATTCAGGTAAAGGTTCAAAGACTCGAGTTTTAACAAATTTAACTACCACAGGCTAGTTCGCCGAAACCCTAGATGATGATAGAGAGCCTAATTTGGACACAGTTGCACTTGCGAGTTGGAGTGTGAAAGATTCGAAGAAAAGAGCGTCGAATGCCACCACGAAGAGGGTCCGATCCAATTGGGTCTCGAAAATTGACGACGGAGGTGGAGACTTTGCCGGCGGAAATGTGGACGGAGATGAGAAGTATAGTGGTGGTGAGGATATGGAAAATAGTTATAGGGAATTTGGTTTGGAGAATTCGGAGAGTCCATTGAAAGAAGATAGCCCAGTTCATTCTCTTGAGAATTTGGGTGATGTGAACGGGAGAAATGAGAGGGAAATGTTTTACAATACAAGGGGAGTTAGGGCAAGGAACAATAACCATAATCGTCATCTTGAAGGTGTCGAATTGTCCGGACCGTCGGATAACGATGCCAGGGATTATAGGAATGATGGTGTGAGAATTTGGCTGAATAGTATAGGGTTAGGGAGGTATGCACCGGTTTTTGAAATTCATGAGGTTGATGATGAGGTTTTACCAATGCTGACACTGGAGGATTTGAAGGATATGGGGATTAATGCTGTTGGGTCGAGAAGAAAGATGTTTTGTGCGATTCAGAAGCTCGGAAAAGGGTTTTCGTGAATGGTTTTCTACGTGACGATTTCGTAGGTTTTGGTTTTCAAGAAAGGATTATATCTCAGCCGTGGTAATTTCAAGTTGCATCATGGTCTGAAGGTAGTTTGAGCTATTTTGTTTTTGATCTCATAGTGTTAGAAATAGTTATATATTTTTTTTCCTTGAACTTGGGTTAGGATATTTTGATTAGTGCTTTTGTTGCACTTTATGAATGCATTTTTAAGTTCGGTGCAATGCAATGTTCAGGTATATGACATTCTGATGATTTTTGTTTTAGTACTTGTGTTTTAAAGGAAAGGGAAATGCCTTACTTTGCCTAAGATGAATAAAATTGTTCAAGACCTAAGTTCAAGCTATATGATCTGATGATGCTCTTTAGTTTTTGAGCATGTATTTTATGTCATGAAGCCAACTATTACTTTAATTGGAAGTTTGATAATTATGTATTCCTTGTTCTATTAAGCATCTATATGGGGTTCAATAACTTCGATTGATATTGTTGCTTTCATGAGCATTTTGGTTATAAACTTATATTATATTCCAAACTGTTGGGAAAGGGTTTATTATGATTGAGTTTTTCTTCTGTTAGTACTCTGTCACTGGTTGTGTTTTGGGAACCATTAGATCTCATCTTGTGGAACAGCCATTGGACTGTTTCAAGAGCTCAAAGTACATTGTAACCAGTCTTGTTATCAAATCTTGGCCGTTTGTTGAACTATTCAGGTTGTATTTAGTAATCTAGTGAATAATGGGTTATGGTGTTATTTATCAAGAGAAAACGACTACCTAATGAATAAACAAAGCTAGTACAGATTTGGATTAAAAAGTAGCATATCAACACATGAAGCAGTAAGCATATTCGGTCAGAGTCATTATAACCATTTTCAATCAAGAAATTGAACCAAACATATGAAATCTCGGAAGTTTACTGCCAGAATAAGTTTTAGGTGTGCATGCAACTATTTACACAAACATGGATTGGCCAGTCATACCGATAAACAAGCAAAATTGCTATACCCCGAAAGACACCTAATTTTTAGTTCTAGGCGGAAACCATACTGTAGGAATTGGGTTTGTTTCTCTACATACCCAGCCCCTCGTTGCACTCGGAGAATAACATTGACTATAGGCATATCTTAACACACTAGAATCACAGAAATATTATGAGACGGTGGTCAACCAACAACCCAACCCAATACTTCGTTCGATTAAGTCTCAAAGTTGCTCCTGGATCCTAAACCATTTTCGAATAATCTATTTAATCCAACTTCATTCCACTCTGATCCTGGTCTTGATCCTGATCCTGCTTATGGGGTTCAGCAGGGAAGTACTTTATGCCCACCAAGTCACCTACTTGACTGATTACCTGTCAAAGAGAAAACAACTCTGAATTAGTTTCTCATTGTTTACAAATCAATTCTCGCTCCGGTATAACATTGATCGAAGATAACACATCTTAGCCAAGTTGGTGTTCGGGTATTCGCCATCAAAGGCTTTGAATTTTAATGTCACATGTCCAAAACTGATTAGACCTCTACACACTGTTTTCAGAATACATGCTGCGACTGCAGGTATTGAAAATGTCAAGCAAAGATATACATAATTGGATGAGCATGCTTAAATAGCATAAAAATTTTACTTGATTTTCTTGGCAACTGTCAGACTTCATCTTTTTCCTTTTATATGAATCCTCAATCATTGGATGACTATCCAATAAAGAGATATCTTCACTCACAGACATGAAAATGATACTGAATACCAAATAAAAAAGTTTTTATGCACAAAGCCCCCTCCTGTCTTTAGCACAAGTAACATAATGCAAAAATACCAAATAATAATAATAATAATAATCACAAATTAGACGTGCATACCTCCAAAGCTCTGATAAGATCTTCCCTGGAATGTGAAGCAGATATGCAAATACGTGCCCTGGCCAAAAGTAGAGGGGTAGCTGGAAAAGCAACTGTCACAATGGCTACCTGTAAAGAAACCAAGAAAACAGTAAAATGCGCAGTAACCAACCCTCCACTTATACATGAAAAGATTAATCTTAATGTAAGTTGCTGCTATATTAACTGCAAGCTTACCTTTTGTCTCAGACACTCCCGGGAAAATGCAGGAATTTTTGCAGGATTGTAAAGCATTATAGGCATCACAGGAGAGTCATTATCTCCAAGGACTTCGAAACCCATTTTCTGCAGCTCTGACCTGAAAAAGTTGCTATTTTCACGTATTCTTGCAAGTTTTTGAGCCCCTAAAAAGACATAAAAGAATCGTAAGTCGTTAGGAAATTAAGCTGGAATCTAAAGTTGGATCCATGCAATTGAAGCAAAGAAATGACTGATATTTTTTTTCTAAAATGGATAAAAACAAATGAAAAATAAGGGAGAGCACCTATTACCTCTACATGAACCATCTTCCCCAAGAATAACCTTTATGGCAGATATGATTTGTTGTGCAGCTGGTGGAGATATTGATGTTGCATATAGATGAGCTGGACATGTGTACTTGAGATATTGAATAAGCTCCTGAAAGAAACAAGTAAATCACGGCCTCAGCCCACTTGTGGTGTCAATTACTTCGTTAATCCAATATATTTGGCATATAAAAATGCATGTAAAGGAATCGAAGATGAAAATAGACTGTCAAGCTCTATAACTCGTCACCATACCTAGTATACCCATAGAACTACTGAAAAGTTGTACTAAAGTAAATTTGCAAATCATTTAGAGGGCCTGTAATGACCATCGAGAATGTCAATTGTCATACAGTGTTTTTCATGCCATTGTAGAAAGGAATATTACAGAAAATGGAGTAGAGTCTTCCTGGCAGATAGAAGAAAGTTATCACCTTCTACATACTAAAAAGAAGTTGCAGAGGATCGTGATCAAACGAACTTCAATTTTATAAAGTGATAAGAATAATTCTGATCCAAATTTACTACATATAAATGTTGTTAAAGATATATAACTGTAAAGTAGAATCTTGATCCAAGCTAGAACGAAAATGATAACGTTTGTTCTCATGTTGAAATAATTCTCTTATTAATGGAAATGAGGGAAAGAAATTAGTGAGAAATGAAGATAAGCACCTATCTTTTCTACACAATCCAAAGGTTCATAATAAAACTAATAATAGTTGCATAACTAAAACCTTGGATCCAGCAATATAACCGCCACACGATCCAAATGATTTTGTAAAAGTTCCCATCATAACATCCACATCAGCAGTATCCACTCCTAAGAGTTCACAAACGCCTCTTCCTGTTTTTCCAACAGCTCCAATACTGTGAGCCTCATCCAAGTAAACATAGGCCTACAAAGCACAGAATAACAATAGACATGTCATTCTAGTAAGTGAATCAAGGATTAAGCTATGAAAGTGTGTCTATGAAAAACAAAAGAAAAGCACAAGATATAACATCTATTTTCACATACCATTTATGTCCTTAATAACACCAAATTCAACTTATTTTAATCACAAGTTACCTGAAGGGACACTTCTTAAAAGTATTTAATCTTTTTCATTATGTAATTTGCTCCTCGCAAAGAGACAACTCAAACACTTCCTAGGTAAAAGCTGACTGCAAAGATGACACATAATGAGTTGTGTATGAGAACGTGGAAGTTTGACCTTGTATTTTTTGCAAATTGCAACAATCTCTGGAAGTTTGCAGAGTTCACCTTCCATGCTATAGATACCCTCCACGATAACAATTATCTTCTTCCATGGTCTATGCGTTCTTGGTCGCCCCTCAGCAATCTGTTCTCTTAATACTTTCTCCAAGTGAGATGGTGCTGAAGCAGAGAAAGTTAACAGATTAATAAGCAGGACAAATTTCCATTTCTTTATGGAGAAATAAGTTGCTATTATTCAGAACTCACTATTATGTTGAAAAACACGTATTGTGGCTCCTGATCCCCGAGCACCATTGACAATTGAGTTGTGATTCAATGAGTCACTAATGATGAGCCCTCCCTGTTAATAAATAATAGAAAGGGAAAATAGTTTACGATTTCGAAAGAGCAACATAAGCAAAACAGGACTTGATGTGCATATACCTTCCCAATCAAGACAGGAAGGATGGCGGAGTTTGTCACATATCCCATACCAAAGACTATAGCTGCTGGCTTTTTGACAAAATCAGCCACGCGCTCCTCCAGTTCATTATGCAAAGTAGTAGTCCCTAAGAAAAACATGTATCAGAAAAGCAGATAACAGAGGAACTAGCAACAAAGAAACATCTTGCAAGTTGGCTGCTCACCTCCGTCCACTCGAGTACTGCAAGTACTAGGTGAAAACCTCTTCAATGACTCAATAACACGAGGTGTACAATATTCATCAGCTGCTGCAAAGCCAAGATAATTGTATGATCCCAAGTTTAGGCACCTATTAATATTCGTAGTCCGTCTGCATGTTGTGATACCAATTATCCACAAAGCATTAGCAATTCCATAACAGGTTACCACAGATTTCAACTGATAAAACCACAAACTGCAAGCAAACTGACAAAAGACTAACTTCAATGTCTTGTTATTGTCATTGGAATAACGCTCAACCACATCAAACCAAGCATCAGGGGCACTCGAGATTGGTCGTCCAAAGCAGTCCTGAATGATGGTACCAAAATAAGAGCTCTAAACCACTAACTAAAACACTCATACCAACCCACCGCCATGCCACAATAACAATGTTAAGACCATTGAACTAACACACCCATAAGGAAAAGCGCCTTAAAAAAATCAAATCAATCCACCTCAAGTACATCAAAACTAGCAATAAAACACAAGAGTCCATGCAGAATCATCAAGATCCAGTCAATTTAGTTCATAATACCAGGCAATCATCTAAACTCGCAAAAACAATAGCATCAAACTCTATACAAAGAGATTTACCCTATGCACTCTAATTCTTCTTCCACGATCCATCAAAATAAGCATCCGATAACCAAACAAAAACAAAAACTTCGCAGAAGGAATAAAAGTGCGTACCTGAATTCGCAAATACAAACGACGAATATAGAAGTCCTCTAGTCCCAAACAGATCGGTGCATATCCCTGAGAAACAACATCATTACCACAACAAAATCCAAAAACAAGAGAAAAATCATTTAAAAAAGCGACAAAAAACCTGTAGATTGTTCGTTTTCCACCAATCGACGAACTTCCTGAAAAAATCACGCAATTGGCCAAACGCGAAGAGAAGACCGTAGCTGAAGTAGGTCGATAAAGCGGTCAAATACGGTATCGTTATCATTTTCTCTTCTCTCTCTCTCTCTCTCTCTCTCTCTGGCTCTCTGTAACCGCTCCTCCCAAGTGTTTGTTAGATCTGATAATTATTTGCTTGCTTTTTTATTAATAACAATAATAATAATAATAATCTTCTCCTTCCCCTTCTTCTTGTTTGGCTTTCTCAGAGAGAAAATGAATCCTGCGTGCCAGCTTCCAGTGAAGGAGCAGAAGATTCAAATCTGCCGCAGTCGGCGATTGGTCAATGCAAATCCTCTATTCTCAATTATCTTTTTATTTTTCACTTATTTATTATGATTTTTTATTTGTTAAAAAATCGTCCATCGCATGTGTCTCGATCTCTATAATTAGGGCACATGAGCCGTTTTTTCATATGTTTTTAGGGTCCATTAATTCCTAAATTTAGAGTTAGTCCATCATAAATAAATGTAACCCATCATAAAATAAAATAAAATATTCACAAAAAATAAAAAAATTATAACTAATTAATTTGAAGTTATTGCAAATTATTTTATAACTTGGAAAATATTCCATTTTATCCATTAACACTATTTTAAAATATTATACACACACATATATATGTAGTCATTTCACATAAATTAACAATATAAAAGCGAAATATGAGATAATTTGATTGTTAAAGAGGACCATTTAAATAGAAATAATATTTTATCGTGAAAGATTAAAAATAAGTTTATCGATTAATTTTAAGTCATTAGTTTATTAAATGATTTATTTGAAATAAAATGATATAATCTAAGATAAATTTGAGGTTGAGGAGAATAGATTAGTCCAATTTGATCAATATTTTGGTTAATAAATTATTTAATCAACTAACTAAAATAATAGGATTTTGCTAATCTCAAATCTTAATCAAACTAGACTCAAATTGTATAGTTTAAAAACCCGAACATACACGTTCAATCCGAGCTATTTTGTACGATTCGAACCCTAGTTACGGGAAAAAAAGAAGAAGTGAACATAAGTTTGAATATAGAAGGTTCAATTTGATCTATTCTACTATTATTATCTAATTTATATAGATATAATGATTTATTCAATACACAAAAAAATAATAACCAACTGCCAATTCTATCATTATAAAAACAAAAAGATTGAAAAAGATGGGACTTGAAATAATATACCTTAAATTGACAATCTTATCCTGCTTGAACAAGAAGACAAAGTGCTTTTAACAATGGAAGAGACGTGGGTCTAGCATGGAAGATGAGAGTCACTCAGAATAGCCAATGGAGACTGCCTATGAACCATACCAAAACATCATCACCTTCAAGGGCTTCCAAACCCCTTTAGCTTGGCATATGAGTCGTGTACATAGGCAAGTCATCCTTGGCTACCTGACACAAAACTCTTCATCTCCATACAAGACCTCTCTTCCTCTCCTCAGTTCGGACCACCATTGGAGTAGGTTAACACAAAACTCTTCATCTCCGTACAAGACGTCTCTTCCTCTCCTCAGTTCTGACCACCATTGGAGTAGGTTAACCCTTTATTTATAGCTGAGGAGTGACAATTAGGTTCTTATGAAATCATGGGCACTTTTCCTTCTCAGTGAAAGCATATAAAGACCGTATCAAGAAACAGAATATATTCGAAGGTTAGAAAGGAAGGGACCAACCATATCCATTAATGGTTGATTTGATGCTGGTTAGGTGTTGTTTTCGTAGTTCAGGTTTGGTGAAAATTGACTTACGAAAGCATTTAACCAATTTGGCAACGAAGAAAAATGATGACGGTGGATGCAAAAAAAGGTGCAATCTTCGCCTCTTCATGCATGTTGATCCACCAAATTGCGTTGAATAAGTTCAGGGATCTCTTTATCTTCCCATCATTCTATGATACTTTGTTCTTGGGCAAGTCAATGACTTGTTTGAGAAAATCACTTAAAACGATTTAATAATTTAAATTCAGGCAATGAAATCGACTCATCATATGTACATCTCTATGCAAATACTTAAAAAGTCTAAAAAATTAAATTATAATTTACATTTTAACTCGAGATTAACTTAGTCCAACTCGAAACAAAAAAAAAGATAAAATTTTAACGTATCGAATTTTATGATATACTCATATTTAAATGATTCGTTACAAAACTTCGATATTTTGTTATGTTTGAACAAAATAATATCGACTCAAATTTGATTTGTAAACTCAAAAATTCGATATTTCAAATAGAGATTATTGAGAAATTGCCCCTACCATCCTAGCCACCCCTAAGCAGTCCCATTCGGTATTATTGGTTGACTTCGTAAAGATTGCTCACTAATTCTTTACAATACTGAATTGTCTATGGGTCGGCGGTATAAAGGCGTGTAAAACATGTCTTGGACATTGTCAAGAAGCCTAGCCGACATTATGGTGAGCATAAGAAAGTAAAGGTTTGATTTCGCGCTATGATTAAGGCAACATAATTGGAGTAAATCATGGTCTTCATAAGTGGAATTGAAATTTTATTTTAGTCGGTATGAATTAATCGATTCAAGTAAAAATTAAGTTTATTAAATTACAAATCTATTTCTATCTTATCTTGAAATTAACGGACAAAATTTAAATAAATATAATTTTTAACCATATAGAATCAAAATTTTTATTAGTTTGGATGGACTTTTGATAAATCAATAAGTACTTTTCATCACGACAAAAGCTTTTTTTAAGAAAAAAAGAGTTTTTGACAGTAAAATAAAAAGTACTTCTTTAATAGATACGGCTTTTTTTGGCAGGCAAAATACAGCTTTTTAAGAAGCTCAAATTTGAAGCTTCTTAAAAAACCTCTCAAATGATTTTTTCAGATAGATTTTTCAGATCAATTAATGAGATAATTTTTAGTCCCTTTTGCCTTTATATTTTATACATAATTATCACGATACTCACAAACTCATCTTTACGTTTATCTTGCAAATCACTTATATGGCTTTTTTATATGTTTTAATATTTATTTTTAATATTAGTTTTATTTATGTTATAATCCATATAAAAGATATGGTTATATATAATTTCATTTATGTTTCATACGGTTTAAAATTATATAATAATTAATATATTGTGTTTTTCATATTGTTTAATATTCTTTAAATAATATTTATATGCATAATAATTTTTATTAC
>JANITX010000008.1:55300186-55321248 GCA_027564395.1 Erythroxylum ulei
ATGATTGATGTATTCATGTATGGAATTGAGTTGTGTATGATTATGGAATTGGATTATGTAAGTAAATTATGGATTGTGTATATAAATGTGAATGTGATTGAGATTGGATATGATTGTGTTTTGGGTTCCGGACGGGAGGTCCGAGGATACTGATTGATGATTGAGATTATTGAAGTGCTAGGTTTAGACTTGTGTTTGTGTATGCTGGGATTCCGGACAGGAGGTCCGATGAATTTGATGATTGTGTGATTGGTTTGGATATATATAGAAGTGTGTTTTTTGATTTGCAGATTTTTGGGTTTCTAAAAATGCAGCCGTTATGCTGCCGAAATTTCGTTAAATTGTGTATGGCTTGTTTGGGAATAAGATATGTATGATTGTTTATTTGGCAAAGGAAAAATTAGAATAAGAGTTTTAAAGCTGAGTTTAAGATATGCATGATTAAGAGAAATCTAGTAATTTGAGATTATGGAATATTATGGCAAAGGTAATTGAGATGCGAATGGATGATTTGTCCAAATGGAATTTTGATCGGGAAATTGGATATGGATTAGTTTTGTTTTTGAATAAGATTGAATAAAGAGAAAAAGGAATGAATGAAAAAAAAAGTTTATACCGGATTTCGGATATTTTTAGTCTTAGAGTTTCCAACGCGAATTTTAGTTTTCGAAGATACGCTACGGATGTTGGAATTTGTTTCGATTCGCTTCGAACTCTGTTTCCTTCGATTTCTGCTTTCAATTTCGTTTTCCATTTTTTGATTCGAGTTTCCGGTTTTCGTTTTTGTTCCGCCTTTTGCTATCCGATTTGTCCAATTCGATTTGAATTTGATTTCGTTTCTTTGTTGGTTTCGCTTCTTTCGCTTTCGTCCGCTTATTAGATTGCGCTTTTTCCGCTTTGTTTCGCTTTTAAACCCTGTTTGTTTCCGATCGTTTTCCGTTCGACTTTTTCGGTTGGGATCCGGTTTCGAGATCGGGTCCCAACATCATTTATATTGGGCAACTATGTTTTTCTCTTGTTGGGGTGATTTTTCTAGGCTACCTTAGTATTGTTCAACAATGTTGTGTGGTTGTTGCTTTATTGTTTATGATGTTTCGGTGACGAGATGTTTGTTTGTTTTGATGAGTTTTGTGGCTACTATGACTAAGATGCTTCAATGACAATATCGAAGGTTCTTAATTGATTTCTTGGTGGAAAATTTCCTATACTTTCATTGATAAAGTTGAGTAATTAGGGGAGTTGTGTTCTTTTCTCAAGTGTCTTCTTTGTTTATGTTATTTTAGATTCAATTAGTTGAGTTGTTTTATTATCATTTTTATTAACAATCATTGTTGCTAAAATCCTCTGTTGAGGTGAGTATAAGGTGATTGTGCTATTGGGAGTGATTTACTTTCACAGGGTGTGAGTACGGAGGATAATGTCAAGAGTTGAGTGAGGCGACTCAGTAAAGCCTTGGGTAAAACTATTATATCACAAGTGAAAGTTAATTAAGCTGATGGGATCCGGTGCATTAGGCCATGGAAAATGCGTCTGCAAGGGAGAGATATCCGTACCCTTATAAGGCGTATTTCATTTTCCTCTTCAACCGATGTGGGATCTCACACTCGAGATGTTACAGAGGTATCATAGCCAGTACTCGGGTTGGTTGGACCGGCAGAAGGCTAGGCCTTTCACTTACAGACGCGTTTTCTATAGCCTAATGGATCGGATTCTATCAGAACTCTGAGGTTAAATGTGCTTGGGTGAGAGTAGTTCTAGGATGGGTGACCTCCTGGGAAGGCCTCGGAAAAAAGTAAAACCGTGAGGGCTTGGTTGGGCCAAGGTCCAAAGCAGATAATATCTGTAAGCAGGTGATCTGGGGTGTTACAAGTGGTATCAGAGCTGATACCCGAACCGTTGTGCCAGCTAGGCTGGGCCCCAAAGAGGGCAGGGTCCTAAGGGGTGGAGAGTGTGAGATCCCACATCGGTTGGAGAGGGAAACGAAGTACGCCTTATAAGGGTACGGATACCTCTCCCTTGCAGACGCATTTTTCATGGCCTAATGCACCAGATCCCATCAGAACTCCAAGATTAAATGTGCTCAGGAGAGAGTAGTTCTAGAATAGGTGACCTCCTGGGAAGGCCTTGGGAAAAGCAAAATCGTAAGGGTTTGGCTGGGCCAAAGCCCAAAGCAGATAATATCTGTAAGCGGGTGATTTGGGGTGATACAAGTGGTATTAGAGCTGGTACCCGAACTGTTGTGCTAGCTAGGCTGGACCCCAAAGAGGGCAGGGCCCTAAGGGGGTAGAGAGTATGAGATCCCACATCAGTTGGAGAGGGGAACGAAGTACGCCTTATAAGGATACAAATACCTCTCCCTTATAGACGCGTTTTCTACGACCTAATGGACCAGATTCCATTGGAACTCCGAGGTTAAATGTGCTTGGGTGTGAGTAGTTCTAGGATGGGTGACCTCCTGGGAAGGTCTCGAGAAAAGCAAAACCATGAGGGCTTGGCTAGGCCAAGGCCCAAAATGGAAAATATCTATAAGTGGGTGATCTGGGCTGTTACGAATGGATTACTCATATAGCAGAATTTGATATCAACAAATCCATAGGGCTAAATTTGTCTTCCTAACATATTGAACTGCTTCACCAATTCTTGAATAAGACAAAAATCACAACTGATTCAAATTCACATGACCAATAGACTTCTACTGCAGCACTAGTGCATAAAGGTAACCTATGCCAATCATTATTATCAAAGTCTCTAGGTCACGATTGTTGGATTGTGGATATGGGTGCATCAGAGCACGTGATTGGGTCTTTGAATGTCTTTGAGAAATTTGAGCCATGTGAAAAGAAAGTTAATGTCTGGGTCACAGATGGAAACGTGTCATCAGCTATTGGTCAAGGGAGGGTTTGCTAATCAAATTTGACATTAAACATCGTTCTTTATATGTCTACGTTAACTTATAATCTATTATCTATCAGTCAATTAATCAAGAATATGGATTGTATTGTAATTGTTTTCCTTCTCATTGTGAATTTTAGGACCAATGTTTGGGGAAGATGATTGGCAGTGCTGAAGAGAAAGATGGACTTTACTACTTCTTAGGAAAGAGTACTCCTACTGAATTTAAATCACAAAATAAGATTTCCCTTTCAGTTATATCAAATTCTGATGTTATGTTATGGCATCAACGCCTTGGTCATCCAAATTTCCCATATTTGAAATTCTTATGTCCACAACTTTTTGTCAATATATATTAGATTTCTTTCTATTGTGAGCAATGTGTCCTTTCAAAGAAAAGCAAAAATAGTCATCCCATACACTCATACAAACCCTTAAAACTGTTCTAATTAATTCATAGTGATATTTGAGGTCCTACTAAGGCTATAAGTCTAACAGGTACTCGCTAGTTTATCAATTTCATAGATGATCATACAAGGGTATGTTAGGTATACCTAATGAAAGACAAATTTGAAGCATATTATGTCTTTAAAAAGTTTCACAAGTTCATTCAAAATGTATTTCAAACCTCTATTCAAGCAGTATGTATTGATAATGGGAAAGAATATTTCTCATATAATTTTATTCAATATCCTAGTGAAAATGGGATAATCTACCAAAGTTCTTATGCCCCTAACAAAACGGTTAGCTAAAAGAAAGAATCGTCATTTGTTAAAGGTAGCACGATCTATGATGTTTACCAATTTTGTTCCAAATTCCTATTAAGGAGAAGCTATTCTAAGTACATCATGCTTGATAAATCATCTTCCTTCGAAAACTCTTTGATTCCAAACTCCTTTAAGTGTTCTTTTAGACCAATTTCATTACATAAATATCCTTAATTCTCTTCCTCCTAAAGTCTTTGGGTGTAATGTTTTTGTACATAGCAATTAACCCAATAGAAGCAAACTTGACCCACGAGCTATTAAGTGTGTGTTTGTTGGATACTCTCCTACTAAAAAAAAGGTTATAAGTGTTTCTCACCTTCTATAAACAAATTCTTTATTTCATATGCTGTCACACTTTTTGAAAGTCAATCATTCTTCTCTAATACCTCTCTTTCGAGGGAGACATCCTATGAAGCGAGTTATTGGGACCCAAGTATATCACTCCCTATCTTATAAAATTCTGTCTTTAATTACCAGAATTTCCCACAAAACTTGCAAAAACCCACCATTCAATCCAAAATTGTTAAGAACAATTTAGTGGGAGAACTAGTTCCTGAAAAGCCAATCTTAGTGTATTCTCAAAGGCCTAAAGCTTCTCAACAAGGCCAATCACTAGATAAGGAACCAGATCCTAAAAAAACTATGGCAAGTGACTTAGATATGCCAGTTACATTACGAAAGGGGGTAAGTTCATATACCAAATATCCTATTTCAAATTATTTGACTTACTCAAAGTTGTCTTCAAAGTTTAAAGCTTTCACTACTAAGCTTGATAGTGTAAGAATTACAAAAAATGTGCATGATGCATTACAAAAGGCTAATTGGAAGGAAGCTGTGCTTGAGAAAATGAAAGCCTTGCTTGAAAATGAAAGCCTTGCTTGAAAATAGGACATGGAATATTGTAGATCTACTTGAGGGAAAGAAGTTGGTTGGTAGCAAGTGGGTGTTCACTGTGAAGTATAAGGAAAATGGAGAGATTGAAAGGTACAAGGCTCGATTAGTGGCTCAAGGTTTTACATAAACCTATGGCATAGATGATGAGGAGACATTTGCTCTATTTGTAAAGTTGAACACAATTAGAGTTCTCCTATCATTGGCTGCAAATTTATATTAGGAACTCCATCAACTTGACATTAAAAATGCTTTCTTAAATGGTGAATTAGATGAGGAAATATACATGAGGATCCCACCAAATTTTGAATATAAAGAAGAAAGGAGGAGGGTCTGCAAACTGAAAAAAATACTTATACGGCCTCAAAAAGTTTCCACGAGCATGGTTTAAGAGGTTTAGTGACATTCTTGACAGACTTGGATACAAACAGGGACAAGATGATCAAACCATGTTTGAAGTTTGGAAAAAATGGAAAGAAATCCATCTTGATTGTGTACGTGAATGATATTATAATCACAGGTGATGATACTAGTGAGATCAATGATCTTAAGAAAAAATTGAGGCTAGAATTTAAAGTAAAAGATCTCAGAGCCTTTAGACACTTTCTCATAATGGAGATTACTAGGAGTAAAGAAAGTATTTTTATTTCTCAACAACAATGCATACTTGATTTATTGGAGAAAATAGGAAAAATGGGTTGCAAACCTATTGGAACTGCACTAGAAAGAAATTGGAAATTCAAGAGAGATGAAGAAGATCCTTCTATTGACAAAGGAAGATACCAAAGGTTAGTAGGAAAACTTATCTATCTATCATTAACAAAACCAGATATTGCCTACACTGTAACTATTTTCAGCCATTTTATGCACTCTCCAACTCAAAAACGATTTGGAGGAACCTCAAAGGCAGTCCAGGCAGAGGATCAATATTTTCGAAAAATGAGAAAAGAAGCATTGAAATTTTTACCAATGCAGATTGGGTTGGTTGTATTGAAGATAGCAAATCAACTTCTGGCTATTGTACTAAGCTATGGGGGAACCTAGTCATATGGAGAATCAAGAAGCAGTCCGTAGTGACAAGGAGCAGTGTTGAATTAGAGTTTAGAGCTATTGCACAATGGATTTGCAAAGTTATGTGGTTAGAGAGGTTAACGCAAGATCTACAAATCACCACTTCTTATCCGACCAAAAATTTCAGCAGTTAGCATAGTGAAGAATCCAGTTCAACTTGATTGAACAAAACATGTTAGAATTGACCGAAGCTTCATCAAATGTGAAATAGAAGGAGGCATTGACTTATGTCATATTCCTACTTAAGCATAGGAAGTAGATAATTTTACAAAGATCATGCCTAAGCCTAGATTAGAGACAATTCTAAGCAAGTTGAGAATGATAAATATCTATTCCTTAACTTGAGGGGGAGTGTTGGATAATTAGAATTAATTTTCTCTTTATCAATTCCTTATTTTTAGATAAGTCTGTTAACTTAGGAGATAGTTTAGGGAAGTTTATCCTCTAGGAGATCAGTTTATCCTTCCTGTTTTTTCTATTTTTTTCTACACTAAATCAAATAATTAGTAGCATTAAATTAGAAAATAAGCTTGTATAAATTTCCTTGAATGAATGGAATGAAAGGTAAATTTTAATCCCTTTTTAAATTCCTCTTGTTTCAGACTTAAAAAGAGATTAATTGATATAAAATAATTCAACGAAATAATTTGTGAGTCATTACTTTCTTTTTCTATTAGTGGAACATAAAAGAGTAAACGTACAATTTACCTAAATTATTTTGTCCATGTAAAAGTACCATAGTTTACATCAAATCTATTTTAATATTATAAAATTAAATTAGAAGTATAAATAAAAAATTCCAAATTTAGGTGAAAATTTCTTAAATAATAAAAAATTGTAAGACTGAGTTCCTTTGATAAATGATTCATTATGTAATTACCATTTCATAAAGGGATAACCAATCCCAAACTACTCAACCTTTTGAGATTTTTTTAATTCAGTGTTTAAGTTTTTAAAATTTTCAATTAAGTGACTAGCCTTTTAACATCTTAACAAATTAATTTAGAGGTTAGTTTTAATTGAAGTGGCTAATAGATAGACATCCACGTGGTGTTTAGTAGATATGTCACATCATCAAAAATAATCTTTTAAACTGAATTGCTAAGGTTTGGAAAGATTGGTGATTCAATTGAAAACTTGAAAAAATTATGCACTGAATTGAAAATTTCTTAAAAGATTAGACATTTTTTAATATGTTACCCCTTTGATAAATAATTCCTTGTGTAAAATAATGGAGTAAAAAAATAATAGTTTAGTTTGGGTTCAATATAATTGAAATGATCATGAAAAATAAAAATACTTCCTTGATACAATGTTAAAATTTCTAATTGATTGAATTATCAAGTATAAAAAATTATTATGTAGAATAAACAACCTAATTAATAAGGTTAGCTTATATATAAGATAATTATATAAAATGAATTATCTCAAATTGATACAATTCAAAATAAGATAATTATATAGACTGTAACCAGTTTCTCCTCATTTAAATATAAATAGCGACATCAGATGATATATTGAGATAAAATAAGATAAGCAAATTATTTTTATATTGAGATAAAATAAGATAAGCAAATTATTTTGTTAAACTCTTTGCTCTTTTTTACTTATATTCTTTAGTTTCTCTCCCAATTATTTAAAACTGTTCTTTTTAATTCTTATTTTCTCAAACTTCTATAACATGTTATCAACATGAAACTCCAATAAAAAAGGTAAATATTTTTTAACCCAATATGTTGAATCCTACAACATTATAATTTCAGGCTTTTGATATCTTTAGAAATAATTATTTATCTTGGATTCTTGTTGCTAAAGTGCACCTTAATGCTACGAGTTTTGGATCAAAAGTTACAGAGGGAAGTATCACATTCTAGGAGGATCACTCCACAACTTCAATTTTTCTTGGGCACCACGTTCGTGAGGGCTTAAAGAATGAACATTTGATTACCAGAAGCTTATTCACATCATGGGTATGTTGAAAGAAAGGTATGATTACCCAAAAATAGTTATCTTATCTAAGGCTAAATATAAGTGAATGTATATGAGATTGTAAAAATTTGAAATTGTTGTTGAATGTAATCTTGCATTACTTAGAATTAGCTTAAAGTTGTAATTGTATAGAGACAAAGTGAATACTGAAGATCTATTTAAGAACTCATCCTATTAGATCAAAAATATTTCTTAAGGTGAATACTATGTCATTTAAGAATCATAAATATAAACATGCATTTGGTTCAAGCTATGGATATGACAATTGTATAAAAAATGTAGTTTGCTTTCAGAAAGGACCATGAGTGGGGTTTGAAAGTATCAACGATATGCTATCTTAAATGAATAATAATATAAAATATTTTACTCTTGTAAGAAACAGTTAGAGAAGAGGATCCATGAATTAACTTAGATTTGCGACTAACATCTTTTAATGATATATGGATCATAACTAGTTTATTAAGAGTTTAAAAAAATGCACTCCATTTTTAAATCTCTAATCATTATTTTGTTCTTACGAGATAATCTACTATTCATCGAATAACATTTTAAACATTCCAAACTGATATTTTTTTTTGAAGACAAAAAACTTTTTTTTATGGATATAAAAAGGCAATATCTTCTTATGAGTTCTCATGGAATATGAAACGAGGGCGAACATGATATGTCTACACATTTTCCTTTTTTTACTCTTTAAAATGATTAATAAAATATTTAGCTATAAGGTTATATTTTATCTTTATGACGAATATTTGATCAATTCAATAATAAGCAAGCATACACAAATTAACTTGCATATATAATTGCAAAAAGTAAAGACGGAAAGGGCAAGAGATACAGCTAGTTTATAGTAGTTTATCTAAAACACTTGACTTGTATTGATTCTCTAAGTTCCTTTTTGGTGAGGAGGAACCCTCGTACAAAATTCTTCCTTCTAAATAAATATAATCCTTTCTTGAAATGGAGTGAAGGGTAACCCATCAAAAATTAAATCTTTCATGAATTCAACTTCAATTACTGTAGAACTCAAGAAATTATGGTCGAACCCTTTATTTAAAACATTGATTTGAGGCTCAAAGGTGTTCAATAATGAATGATCTCTTAAATTCACTTAATAGCTCAAGCAAATTGTCATAAAAAAGATTGTCATGCTTAATTATTGGCAACAAAAATAATTAATTACAATAATATTTTTTAATAGATTGGTTGACTAATGTGTCCATTTAATTGGCCTACAATCGAATAAATGTAGTTCGAATGGTCCAATGAATGAATATACAAAAATTATGGCAACTTATTAGGTAAACACTTTTAAGTCAATTTATATTCATTTGGTCAACCTATCCCTATATTAGATCGATCTAAATCTCTCCTAATTTTTTAATATTTCAATTTTTTCAAAGTCGTTAACTTATTATTTTTTTCAAAACATGACTTAATAATTTTTAAAAGATTCCTAAATGTTAATATCAAATATTCAATAAGTTTTTCACAAAGCCTTAAGTAAATGTTCCTCTAAAACTTGAAAAATTAGTGCAATAAGTTCAAAATCAAACAATCACGTAATTTTGAACTCCTAGAAACATTTAGGTTAACAAGTAAGGATTAAAAGAAATTTTAGATTAATCTATTAAATGAGAATAACTTAATTATTCGTTACTTTTTGTAAACTTGATTTGTTCTTTTATTTGATTTGCTTTACTTTGACTTGGCTCAACTAGCTTCCTCAATCACTTAATCATTTGAAATTTGATTTTTTGCATCTCAAAAAATGAAGTAATTAGTATTAATATATTTTGATATCATTAAAAATATATACTAAAATGTTTTTTAATTCAATAATCTTCTATTTTTTAGAAAGTAAAGGGAAATTGAATTAATAAATAATTTTAAAATAGTATAATTTAGCCAATCAAAGGAAAGACTACAAAGAAACCAAGTAGCCCTAGTACTACTAACTTAATAACAGAAAAGCTGAAACCATGTTAAAATATCAGGCATAGGGAATATTATAAGCAATAATAAGCTGTGTAGTGATATAACTTATTAACTTATGGATTAACTTTTATCTAATGAGAATTTACCTTGAAATTCTCTCTTATTCATTTCCCTATGGACACAATAAGTATTAGTGCCAAAGGAGATTCTAAATCTGATTGCATTTTCCTTACTTTTATAATTTAAGCCAATGCTAAAATTCATAATAAATGCCATATGCTCGTCAAATATGAGAGATTATTAACCTCTTGTATAATTAGCCATATTGGCTTGGTATAGTCACAATTAAAGAAGAAGTGATCAAAAGACTTAAATTCCTAATAACAAAGAGAGCAAGTATCAGATATGGAATCAGTACTGTGTAATATGTCCTCAATATATTGTTTTATCTTAATAGCCAACCATAAGATGATTTCCATTCTTGAAGAGACTTGCTTACTCCATCCAAGTTTATACTAAGAGACTTTGGGGCCTTAAGTTTAAAGAGGTGCCTACATGACTTATTGGTGAATGAGCTTGAAGAGTGCCCCTACCAAATACTCTTATCTACATTTATAGAAGTGTGATGTGATAGGTATAGGTCATATTTTGTTTTGCTAGAAATTTAGTTTGTTTTTAAGTGTTTCTTAGATGATTATCTTATTCATAGGTTTGGAATTGTGTTAGTTTTAGTGTTTGTTTATATTTTTAGTATTTGTGTGGTTTATAGCATGAATTCAATCTTAATTTTATGATTCATAAGGTGTTTGATGTGTTTGTGAGTGTTGGAAATCAAAAAATTAAAGAACAAAGAAGATGGAGGAAGCTTAAAGCAAGTCACTATCATGGCACAAAGGAACACAATCGTGCATGGACGTGCATGCAACACTACATGGCTCTGTTACGATCATGACTTATAGGAGGTTTTTAGACGCGAGTTGTTTTTGCGTTTTTTAGGATTCGGTGCTATTTTGGAACCAAAAAAAGTGGGGAAACCTTAGACACAACCCTAGAACCTTAATGCTCTATATAAGAGCATGAAAAAAAAAAAGAAAGAGGTAGCAATCATCACATCAAAGTGGATCAAAGCGGAGAGATAAAAAAACTTAAAGAAATTGTAGCATTTCAGATTAAGGCTTCAAACAAAGTTTTTATTCTTTTCCTTTTTTTCTTTCATTATTCTTTATTTGTATTTGGATTTCTTTGATGTTAAACATGTCTATGGGTTTTTAAATCCAAGTTAGGAATTATTCTAGGCTTATTTTGTGACTTTTAATTATTTTTTATTTCAAAATATATTTGGATGTTTGTGATAATTGTTTATGCATGAACTTGACAACAAATTGAAAGAGTGAGTCAAAGTAATTAGTGTTAATTGTACAATGAGAGTTGGCAATTTAATAGACCCACAATTATCAAATTAATGATCAGTCAAAGAGAGATCTTGGTTGTGAAATTGATTACCTAATAAATTGCTTCAAATATAATTGAATAATTTGAAGATAGTTTTGTGCATCAAGAGATTGCAAATCTATAATTATCGAATTCAATTACGGTTAATTGATTAGATCTTGAGAGAGAGTAATCAAAATATATGAAAATCTAGGATTAGACATAATTGAGTCAATAAGATTAAAGTAAACAAAAAGGGAAAATAGTTCCTCAGTATTCAATTTTGACCAAACCTTAATTTTTATTAGTAACTCACTATTTATTTGATTACTCGTTTCATTTATTTAATTAATTAATTTCATTTATTTAATTTTAAATAAAATCAATTTTTGAATACCTTATACAAAGTTAGATTCAAATTGTTTAGGTGTTTATAAAACCTCTTGGGAACAACAACCTTTTTAACTACAAGATATGATTCGTATAATTGTGAGTATTAAGAGTTTTACTAGATAGAAAACTTGCTCAACATGATGAACATAAGACACAAGCCCCAACAAATCATTCATATAGCTTAACTGAAGGTTACAGTAATTATTAAACAATACCTCTCTAGCAGTAGCTAGATCTAGTATTAAGGATCTTAGATTAAAAAATTGCACATCATTGTTAAGAGGGTTCAAAGAACTCCAATTGCCATGCCATAAGTTACTATTAGCTCCATTACCTAACCTTGTTTTAATGCGAGTTCTCAACTACTGCCTATGCCAGGATAAGCTACTTTTTAGAGAAGTTGACCAAAAGTTAGTGTTGAGCAAGTTTTACTTATAAGAAAACCCCCAATAATCAAAAGTATATGGATTATAATTTGTAGTATTAAAGGTGTCAATCCTACGAGAAAATAGCTAAAACTAATTGAACCTAACTTGATTGAAAATAAAATATTAGAAATTAAAACAATAAAAAAATTGAGCACTTAATCACTTAACAATTGAGTTGCCATAATAAAACAAGGATGATCAAGTATAAAAGCCTAGGATTCGTTTTATCGTTATTTTACTCCTTTAACTACTATTGATTCAATTAGGTGTCGATTCTAGATTTTGGAAGGGTTTGATTATTCTCTCTTAAGCTGTAATCATTTAACCCCAATTGAACGAAATTCTAGATTTTTAATCTCTTGATTCATAAAAACATTCTAACATTTTCAACTAGTTCTTAAGTGATCTATCGAATAATTGAGTTTTTACACATGATCTCTCTTCGTATGATAATCAATTTGATATTTGTATGACTTATTAGGTCGTTAACTCTTATTACCCAACCTAATAAGATTACTTTCAACTCAGTCTCTCAATTTATTATCAAAGTATTAGCATACCCAAATAGCACAACACCATAACATTGTATTGAAATCATTAATGATCAAGTAACAAAATATCTCAAGAACAAATCCTAAATCGAAAATCAGAACATTATAAACTTATATAGCATACTCAAATCTAGTTCATTCATCAAGTTTAATGAAAAATAAACAAAGAGAGAAAGAAGAACATGATTTTGACTGAATTTGGAAAAGTTGGAATTCCTAATGCTCTTCTCTTGATCTTCCTTGATTAATCCGAATTTGGTAAGATAAAGGCTGCTCCTTTTTTGTGTTTTCTTGTTCTTAAATAGTTCTTGAGGCTTGTAAGGTTCTTTCTAGGGTTTACCCATTTAATTTGGTTCCAAAAATAGCCCTAAAACGTCAAAATTACAAAAAGACTTGCGTGTTGGAAAAGCATAATTTCTCTGTAATTATTGTCTACGCCCTCTATCACAATCGTGGCAAGCAAGTCACAATCATGCACTGCTTCATTCAGCCTCCATATTCTTCGTTCTTCAATATCCTGGTTTCTGTCACTAATAAACACATCATGAAATACGACATTAAGATCAAATTCTTTCTCTAAACCAAACAAACACTTACAATATATATAAACATTAACAATAACATAATTTTAAGCCTATACATATAATCATCATCTACTAAACACTTAAAAACATACTTAAAGAAAATAAACAAAGGAAAGCAAAAAGAACTTAAGTTGGACTAATTTGGAAATGTTGGAACAACTGGAACTCTTCAATGCTCCCTTCTTGATCTTCCCTAATTAATCCCAATTTGGTAAGATAAAGACTACTCCTTTATTATGTTTTCTTATTCTTAAATATTTCTTGAGGCTTCTAGGGTTCTTTCTAGGGTTTACACACTTATTTTGGTTCCAAAACTAGCCTTAAAACGTCAAAATTACAAAAAGACTTGTATGCTAGAAAAGTTGAAATTCACTGGACTTGTTGTCTGCGCCCTCTGTCACGATTGTGACTTGCTTCATTAGGCATCCATCTTCTTCATTCTTCAATTTTCTAGTTTCCTTCACTAACAAACACATCAGACACCTCATGAAATATGAAATTAAGATCAAATTCTTGCTCTAAACCAAACAAACACTTAGAATACATATAATCATTAATAAAAAACATAATTGTAAGCCTATACACATGATAATCATCTAATAAACCCATAAAAACATACTTAAACATCTAGCAAACACATAGTGTAATATACACTTATCAACATGCACACACTTAATCCTTTGCTTGTGCTCAAACAAAAACAAAACACAAACTCAACAAACCAACCATAAACATATGCAATAATGCAACATGCAATAATGAGACATTGACATCTAATTTTATATAATCAATTTAACCGTTAACATCAATCATTCAAGTTGTGCGAACATACTAAAATATGAAGATCATGGCTAAGCATTTTATATTGAATATATATATTAATCAAGACATTAACATCATATTCATTCACCTAAAGCACTTGCATATATACAATGATAATTAGTAATCAACCAAAATTGCAACTATCACTAAGTATCCCTTCATGAAATATTTTTTCTATTTTAAAAGATCAGTAGGATTTATTTATCGAAACACCAGTAGGATTTATTTATCAAAACACCACTTTTTTATTTTATTTAAAATTAACCTGTCTTTTGACGTGAAGGCAAATGCCATTTCATGAATGTCTCCTGGTTACTCAACTGGGCCACATTTTATTAATCAGCTTAGCTGGAATGTCATTCTAGCTTTTTGACATGACGATAAATATTTTGTTATGAATGCCCCTGGTTACTTAACTATATCACATTCTTAACTAGCTACTAACTCTTTCATAACCTAATATTTATTTCAGAAGGGCTAGCGAAATAGTTATTTATTTAAGACACATATTTTTTTAAAATTTTATATAGCCTACCTCATTTTTTTTAGCCAATCATCATCATGAAAGATTACTAATGATGCTAACTAGTTTAATTGACTTATAATTATAAATATATATAACAAATTTCCTAAGGTGAACAAACTGACGTCATATCCTAATTAACATGTGTATTTAACCCAAGATATTTAAAACATAAAATTCACAAGCCAATATGCCTTTACAAATTCAATAACTATGTTCAAAGCTAAACTACTTCCATCAAGGTATTGCCATTGACACATTGACATCATTCACACATATGCTCACACCAAGTCAATATAATAAAAAAAACTAACAATATGGTATGCAAACTTCACATACATAACATGTCAATGCAAAATCCTCCTCACACTTAGGCAACATATTGTCCTCAATATGAGATAAACAAATAACACATAAAGGGAAATAAAAAATGACAAGAAAAACAAAAAGAAAAGGTTAAAGCATGAAACCTTATGATGTTTCAGTGGTGATGGTGTTGGAGCTGGAACTTAGAGATACTTCTGGTCATGAAATTCCAACAATTCACTGCCTACAAAGTAAACATAAAAAATAGAAATAAAAAAATACCAATAAAATAAAATAAAACTTATCCTAATTCTTGGGTTGCCTTTTAAGTAGCGCTTAGTTAACGTCATTACCTTGACATATTCTTCCTTCTATGCTAAATCTGGGTTTATTATAAGTGACTTGCTTCCATCCATGTCACCCAATTTCAATTTTGTAGCTTATAAATAAGCTACATGTTTCAAAATAAAAATAAGGACATAATTAATCAAATTAAGAAGAACTAACAAGTTTAGTAATGTCATTTTCGATAACAAACTATCAATAAAATAGAAAATAACAAAACTCCCTGAATCTTTTATCAAATCCAACAGTTTGTTCTTTAAGAAGGTGAGTTGTTCTTGTTCTTCCTCAGTCACCCTCGTCTCCTCTTCTGTTGTCACTTCATGAACATAGACTTTCATATCCTTTTCAACTTCAATGTTTTTTCTCATCCGTTCTTCTTCCTTTCTTCATTAGCTTCTTGAACAAAGACTTCCTTATATGCTTTAAACTGAATCTCTGTTGTCATCTATTCTTCTTCCTCTCGCTTCTTTAAATATTCAAATTCATCAATTCATTGTTTTGAAGTCTTTGTAGGAATGGTATTTTTGATGGATAAGGTGGGGGAGGAATGTATGAAGGGACTTCATTCTTTTCTTTATCCTTTTTTTTCTTCTCTTGGTCTTCTACAAGGTAGGGTTCAGCTTGTTTTTTCGCTAGTTCTTCTAACTCTTTCCACTCTTAAGTGTGATAGCCTTAAATTACTCTCTTGGATTTACTTCCATATTGCTCACAAAGCTTTCCACACTTCTCTTACAAAATTCATTGGAAAGCTGACCCATTTGAACCTCTAGGTTGTGAATAGAAGAGGCACAATCTTCTGTTACTTGCTCAAACTTCCCTTCTAGCATCTTCTAGGCCTCATCTATCCTTATGATCTTCCCTTTTAGCCTCTTATGAGCTTCATGCATGTTCATAAGTTTGTCCATGATCTTGTCTAATTTAGAATCCTATGAACTGGACTTATTTTGCTGAAATCCTAGTAGGTCTTGATTTCCATTTGAGTCCTTGCACTGATAGACCAAAAGAAATCTAAGTGGTTTTGCCACCTCAGATTGTATGTGTTCAAATAAAGATGATTACTTCTCTAACCAAATTGTACTCCATTAAAGTTGAATTATTCCATGTTGCTATTTTCCAATAAGAAGCAATCAACTGTGATATGATTATCTCGTCCACATAGGTTACATCTTTGTCGAATTGTTTTAAATGGAGAGAAAGAGGTGGCTGTCATGCCGTTCAATTCCTTGATGAGGTTGTCAATTTTATCCTACAATTTTGTCACTAAATATACAACAATCATTCCTTCTAGATCCCAAAAGATTAACTATTGTCTACTTCGTTCCGATGTCTAGAGACAATCATTGTTCAACGTCTCTTTAAGCAAATCAAGTTTTGCTTGCAATGGTGGTCATATAATTCCTTGACGACAAGCATTGAACCCTCGCCTCATAAAGTCCGTAAGGGTCCTTTACTCTCTGTGATGTATTTCATCCATCATCATTCTTTCTAATCTCTTCTTAGCGTTTAACTTTTTGGATTCATCTTTCTTGACTTGTGATGTCCAAATTGATGTTTCGTCTACTTTGAGTCCAAATTTCCTTCTCTATTTTTCTTAATTTTTAATTTCTTATGATTGGATACCATAATCATAAGAAAAGCAAAAAAAATTCCTTAGAAAAAAGAATTCAATTAGTCCTAAACTAATTCCCTGGCAACAACGCCAAAAACTTGTTGAGCAAGTTTTAACTATAATAAAACCCTTAATATTTGCAAGTATATGGATCATAACTTGTAGTATTAATGGTGATGATCCCACAAGGAAATAGCTAAAACTAAGTGGACCTAACTTTGTCTAAGCTTGTGAAATATGATTTGACTCAAAATAAAATATCAAATATTAAACCAATCAAATAAAATCGAGCATATAACCACTTAACAATTGAGTTGCCACAATAAAATAAGGATGATCAAGTATAAAAACCTAAGATTCGTTATATTGTTAGTTTTCTCTCTTAACCATTATTGATTCAATTGAGTATCAATTCTAGATTTTTGAAGGGTTTGACTATTCTCTCTCAAGACATAATCATTTAACCCCAATTGATTAACCCTAATTGATTACAAAATTCCAGATTTTTACAATATCTCAATTCATAAAAACAACCTAATGTTTTGTACTAGTTCTTAAGTGATCTATCGAATAATTGAGTTTTCACATAAGATTTCTCTTCGTATAAATACCAATTTGATATTTTCATGAATTATTAAGTCGTTAACTCTCGTTACCCATCCTAATTGGATTACTTTGACTCACTCTCTCTATTTATTATCAAAGTATTTGAATACCTAAATACCACAACCCTATAACATTGTATTGAAATCAATAACGATCAAGTCATAAAATATCTCAAGAACAAATCCTAACATGAAAATCAAAACATCATAAACGTATATAGCATACTTAAATACTGTTCATACATCAAGTTTAATGAAAAATAAACAAAGAGAGAAAGAAGAACTTGATTTGGACTGAATCTGTTAAAGCTGAAATGCCCAATGCTCTTCTCTTGATCCTCCTTGATTAATCCCAATTTGGTAAGATAGAGGTTGCTGCTTTTTGTGTTTTCTTGTTTTCAAATAGTTTTTGAGGCTTTTACAGTTCTTTCTAGGGTTTACCCGCTTAATTTGGTTCCAAAAATAGCCCCAAAATGTCAAAATTACAAAAAGATTCACGTGCTAGAAAAGTCAAACTTTATTGGAATTACTGTCTGTGTCCTTTGTCACGATCGTGACCAGTAAGTCACGATCGTGCACTACTTCATTCAACCTCCATCTTCTTGATTCTTCAATTTCCTAGTTTCCATCACTAACAAACAAATCAAATAACTCATGAAATATGAAATTAAGATCAAATTCTTACACTAAACCAAACAAACACTTTGAATACATATAAATATTAAAATAACATAATTCTAAGCCTATATAAATAATAACCAATCTAATAAAAATTTTAAATCACAATTAGACATCTAACAAAACATAGTATAATATGCACTTATCAGTTAGCACATTTTAAATAATGTGCTTGCACTCAATTTACTCAAAGTGAATTTTTATCCACAACGATCCTCCATAATCCTAGCCATTTGAGCCTTATTACTCATTATAATCAAAACTATACCAAGCCCACCATTATCTTTTAGCAAACACACAAGCTCCCATCTTACCTTTACTTTGTAGCCTCCTTCTATTTAATTAGGCTATAAAAATGTTCTAAATAGTCTTTATCAGGCTTTTAGGAAACACATTATATGAAGATCAATAAATATATAACAAGTTCAACATATAATTAATCAACTAAAGTGTATAGCATAATTAACGCTCTTATTAAACTAATTGCTGATTCTCCTTTCAATTTTCTCTATCAATGGTGAAAACTTCCTATAAGATAGCCTCTTATAAGAAATAGGAACTCTAAGGTAAGTAAATGGAAGTTACGCTTTTCCTAGAATTCTGTTAGACCAGTTATCTAAAGAGAGTAAGTTGTAGTAAATAAAGATATAAACACATTTCCCTTATTTATTTCCAACTAGATACATATTTAAAGCATCTCAGAGCATTCATTAGAGTATTAATAGAATCCAAATCTGCACTGCAAAAGAAATAAGTTATTAACAAATAAAAGGCTATAAATCTTAAGCTAATTGCATTTGATTTAGTACTTAAAGCTCTTCTCCTAACTTCTCCAAATTTACAAATTATGTATCCAATTCATTCTTTTGAAGTTTTTGTGAGAATGGTAGTTTCGGGGGATAAGGCGAAGGATGAATGTATGGAGTGGTTTTCATTCTTTTCTTCATCCTCTTTCTTCTTCTCTTGGTCTTCTACAAGGTGAGGTTCAACTTCTATTTTCGTTGGTTCTTCTAGCTCTTTCTTACTCCTAAATATAATAGCCTTAAATTGCTCTCTTGTGTTTACTTCCATGTTGCTCAGAAAGCTTTCCACAATACAAAATTCATTAGAAAGTTGACCCATTTGAACTTCTAGGTTGTGAATAGAAGAGGCATGATCTTTCGCTACTTGCTTAAACTTCCCTTCTAGCCCCTTCTAGGCCTTATCCATACTTATGATCTTCCCTTTTAGCCTTGTATGAGATTCATCCATGTTCATAAGCTTGTCTATTATCTTGTCCAATTTAGAATCTTAGGAACTGGACTTATCTTACTAAAATCCTAGTAGGTCTTGATTTCCTAATTGAGTCCTTGCATTATTAGACCAAAAGAAATCTAGGTGGTTCTGCCAACCTGGATTGTATGTGTTCAAATAAGGATGATTACTTACCTAACCAAATTGTACTTTACTAAATTTGAATTTTTCCACGTTGTTGTTTTCTACTAGGAAGCAATCAGTTGTGATATGTCTCTCTCGTCCACATAGGTCGCATCATTGTTAAATTGCTTTGAGTGGAGAGAAAGAGGTGGCTGTTAAGCCGTTCAATTCCTTGGTGAGGTTGTCGATTTTAGCTTGCATTATTGTCACTGAATCTACCGCGATCATCCCTTCTGGATCCTATAAGGTTAACTTCTGTCTACTTTGTTCTGATGTCAAAGACAACTATTGTTCACCATCTCTTCAAACAAATCGTATTTCACTTGTAATGATGTTTGTACAATTCCTCGATGATAGGCATTAAACCTTGACTTCATAAAGTACATAAGGGTCCTTTACTTTTTGTGATGTATTTCATCCATCATAACTCTTTTTATCTCTTTTTGGCGTTTAACTTTTCAGATTTCTCATTCTTGACTTGTGATGTCCAAATTGATGTTTCTTCTACTTTGAGTCAAACTTCCTTCTCTTTTTTCTTGCTTTTCAATTTTTTATGATTAGGTATCACAATCACAAGAAAGGCCAAAAAAATCCTTAGAATAAAGGAATTCAATTAGTCCTAAACTAATTCTCCAACAACGGTGCCAAAAACTTGTTGAGCAAGTTTCACCGATAATAAAACCCTCAATATCCGCAAGTATACAAATTATAACTTGTAGTATTAAAGGTGATGATCTCACGTGGAAATAGCTAAAACTAAGTGAACCTAACATTTTCTAAGCTTATGAAATATGATTTGAATGAAAATAAAATATCAAAAATTAAAACAATCAAATAAAATTGAGTACGTAATCACTTAACAATTGAGCTGCCACAATAAAACAAGGATGATCAAGTATAAAAGCCTAGGATTCGTTCTATCTTTATTTTACTCCTTAACCACTATTAATTCAATTGGTTGTTTCAAGGGCTTGATTATTCTCTCTCAAGACCTAATCATTTAACCCAATTTATGAACCCTAATTGATTATAAAATTCTATAGTTTGCAATCTCTCGATTTTCAACTAGTTCTTAAGTGATCTACCGAATAATTGAGTTTTTACACAAGATCTTTCTTCGTATGATTATTAACTTGATATTTGTATGAATTATTAGGTCATTAACTCTCATTACCCAACCTAATCGGATTACTTTCAACTCACTCTCTCTATTTATTGTCAAAGCATTAGCATACCCAGATACTAAAACACTAGGGGTATTCATGGTAGGGTAACTTGACTAGGGGTGTTCATCATAGGGTAACTTGACCCGTTCATAAATAACCTGAACTTGAACCTGAATGTTAGGTTTGGCAATTTTACGAACCTGAACCTGAAGAATATATAGGATCAGTTAACCTATTTTCAGGTTTAGATCTTAGGGTAACCAAAATCTATTCATATCAATATATATATGATAAAAAGTTATAAAAAATTGATGAAAAAAATACAAATTCTTCATAAAAGTATGCATATAAAATCCATCAAAGATTAATCCAATATGTTAAACCCAAACGAAGTAAAAATAAGCCAAACAATGTCTTATAAAAGATCCATACTTGAAAAAAAAGAGATAAATTATTAAATAGTTATTCTTCGAATAGGATGGTAGGATGATCCACTGTTATACATGAAGCTACATCTGTAGAAAATAAAGAATAAAAAGAGTTACACTCGTTATTTCCATTTTAATTGAAAAAAGAATTTTTTATTTATTTGTATATTAAAACAAGGTAAAGTAAATTAGATTACTTGATTCAATTTGTTCAAGTTCTTCAAGTCTC
>JANITX010000008.1:55420911-55432340 GCA_027564395.1 Erythroxylum ulei
ATATGATTTAAAATTATATAATAATTAATATATTGTGCTTTACATATTGTTTAATATACTTTAAATAATATTTATATATATAAATAATTTTTATTACAAAATAAAATATAGTTAAAATTAAAAATGCCTTTTATTTTTATGTTACCAAATAGACTACTGTATGAAACTCTTTAAAAAATTTCTTTTTTAAATGTTAGCCAAACAACCAACTGATTTTTTAAAAAAGTTCTTCTAAAAAAAGATTTACAGAAACAAACTCCACTAACGAAAGCTCTATTGGTATAAGCCTAATCAAACAGAAGCTTAATTTCAATCAAATCAATTTTAGTTTTTTAATTTTGAATTAAGTTAAAATTAATTAATTTAAACTGATATTTTCAGGAATAGTTTAGATTTAACAAATAGCTTTGAAATATGATACAGCAGAAAAGGAAAAGTCAACAACGCGAGGTGTATCATTGCTGTACAATTGCCGACCAAATGTTGAAGTACTCAGATAAAGCAAACTCGTCTGTCCCACTCCTACCAAACGCGAGACTACCAAATTCTGTATGCAAAGCATGCTTGGCAAAAGGTTCTGAATTCAATCTAATTGGGTTGGAACTGACGTTAATGAATTAAATATAAATTAATTAAAAGTCAGGGTGAACTCAAATTGTATTTATGTAATAAATGAATTAAAACAAAGTCATCAAACAACATTATTTCGCTTAATCCAATTGAATTTTTGGCTAAATTGATTGAAATTAAGTTTGAGTTGACTATCTAAAATCTAATTATACTAGGACTCAAGCCACTAACTTTAGGTTCGGTTGTACTTTGAATCAAATCCGAGGTAAATTTAGAAGGTTTGAACAACCACAAGTCACAAGTAAACGGATCGAATCAAACCTATTATCAAGTCTAATGAAATGTAAGCTTAGGAATGACAATGAGTCTCATGTCTGGTTGCCGAAGGCCCAGGCTCAAACAGATGCCTGACTAGGCCTAAGATTGATTGGGCTAGAGGCAATTCTAGCCTAAGCCCAAGAACCTATCCTATTTTTAAAATTTAAAATATCAAAACGACATTATTTTGTATCTAAAGATTAGGCCTGAGGGTGAGTCGAGCTTGAGTAGCCCGAGCCTAGTTCAGCTCTAGGCTAGGTCAACTAGGGCTTTACCTATTAAGTTTGTGTCGGATTAGGCCGATGTGGTACTTGACAGTGCCCAATCACGGGTTTGGGTCTGTCCCAGTTGTCATACAAAATGTAAGCTACCTTGAAATAGAAGTATTATATATACTTTTTAGGATCCATTACTTCCTAATGTTTTTTTTTTTTGAATCATTATAAAAATGTATCATTAATTTTCTTGCAGTAATGTTAGCTATTATATAATTTTCTTCTATCATATTTTTGCTTGTTTATTGTTTATTTATAAAACTAAAAAATGTAATACTATGTTATTTTAAATTAAAAAGTATAACGAACAAAGTGTAAACTAATAAAATATGACCAAAAAATTATATAATAACTAAATAATAGAATTATAGAGATAATTTTTAAAACCAAAATCAAAATTAAGAAACATCTGATGTATTTAACCAAATAAAATTTTATAACAACTTTAGAGTTTTATTATCATTATAATTTTGTAAGAATAAAATCGTTATTTTATTTAAATTATAAAACTACTAAAAATCGTTATTTTATTTTATCATTATAAAATCGTTATTTTATTCTAAGAACTGTAAGCGCTTATACACGTCAAACCTAATAAAACTAATTAATTATGTTTAATAAAACTACATTGTTTAATTAAATTAATTAATTAAACATAACTAAACTACATTATTTTAGGATTAAAATCCCTAAATAAAAGAATATGGGTATGGTTAAATGATTTTAATGAAGCATCGAATAAATTTCCTCGAATTGTGGACAAAGCAAAAGAGAGGCAATGGATGAAGGGAAGGAAGAAGAAGCAAGACCATTATGTTGTTGGCAAAAAAGGAAGAAGAGGAATTTGAGTTGTACAAAAGGTTCTTGTTATGGGTGGACCACAGATAAGGGCATTGACGAATTTAGAGAAACTTTTTTTTTTTGGAAGGTGCCTTTTAAGCTATTCATATTTAGACTAATCTCCGCTTGTACTAGGTCAGTTTGTAAGGGGTAAAGTGTTGACCAAATAGATTTTTCTATTTACAGAACTTGAACTTAAGACCTCTGATTAAGGGATGAGAGTGCTAAGCCACTCACACCAATCATATTTAGATAGAGGGGGAAAATATTAGCTTCAAAAAGAAGAAGGAAAAATTGAAAATAGAGGTAGCACAACAAAAAAAGTAATTAGATAGCTCGGAGGAAATCCTGAGTATCTTAAGTCATATAGAAGAATAAAATTCTTTATAAACAATAATCTCAAACATAGTTGCAAAGAATTTTACATAATTACAAAATTGCAATCGCAAAGCTATATACAACATAGTTTATTTATATTTATCAGTTAACTTAATTAATAGATGTAATTTAGTTAAATAATTAGTTAGTTTAATTAGGTATGACGTATATAAGTGTATAATTTCTAAAACATGTGGCAAACCATGCGAGTAAATCTAACGGAGACATTTAATAGACCTAGCCTTGAGCAAGGACAAAAAAGGCACCTGCCCAGGACTCACTCTTGATCTGTTTATATTTTATCTCATTTTATTCTTTATGAAGATCCACTTTTGACAAATAACAAAAAGAGGAAAAATAGAGACTATTTTTTTACTTTGTCAAAGGCTTATAAAACGTTATTATTGATTCTATCTCAAGCTAGAATTGAAAAAAAAAATTAAAAAAATAAATATTTAATTGTCACTTTTTAAAATTTGACGGATAATTGTAAATTAAGCAAATCTCGAATTTTTTTTAATTAATCCTGGACTTAATTATAAGTCCTACAGCTTTCTATTAGTAATATAATAAGTATTATAATCTTGAACTTCCCTAAGTTATGTAATGACGGCTAACCATCGAGCCGACCCCCACGTAACTACATTAAAGAATGAACGAAGCCAATTGTTGTGACATGAAATGCATTATCGTGTTATTTCGTATGTAAATTTAGTGATCATTTGGGGGTGTTTATCAATTTTCTTTGTTTAAAATTTTAGGTTAGAATTGTTTCTTTACATCTCATGGTCTCCAAGACCAAGGAGGTGTAAAAGTTCAGACATGAATACAAAGAAGAAGAGAGGTGTGAAAAAAACCATGAAATTGTGCTCCATTAGATATAAAGAAGATGGTGTTATTACAAGACATTAAACGTAGAACCCTAGTTCATTCCTACGATTACATTTTCTGCTTTTGTTCCAACCATGAGTTTATCTAGATTTGGTCGCAGACATGATTGTAAGCGTCACAAGTTTGACCATGGCGAAGTAAGCGAATACAATGGAAATCATTCCCCTGTTGCAAAATTTCGTTGCGAACCCACAAATTGCTGGCCAACCAATATGACTATTCCCGTTCTTGGCCAACAAACCCATCGCAGTTGCAGCTCCAATAGCAGAAAGTTCCAATGACAGAGTGAGCTGAAAAGTTCATAAACATACAGTTCAAGAACCTGGAGTGAGTTCTTGGGTCATGAAAAGATTGATGAGATTGAGTTTGTGGTTACCAAATCTCCGATGAAAAAGTAGAAATAGTTGGTGGGGTTCGATCCAGGACGACCCAGAACAGCAACAGCAATCAAAGACAGCAATGAGAAAGCTGCTGCAATGAAATTTGCAGAAGCGAGATACCTGCAAAAAACATTGAATTTTCACAAGAAAAGAAAAGGTACAGCGAAATGGATTCAGGGAATTGGTGTTGCGTTTTCTCAACTTACGTGAAAGACCCCTGGTAGCTATATTTAGCTACAATTGGAAATCCAGGGATCAATTCGATGGTACCAATGTTGGTGACTGTTAATATTGCAGCAGCTAATGAAGTTCCAAGAGTACCAATTCTCAGGCCAATCTGAGCAATATACAATAGTTTCTGGAATTTATGAGATGACCCTTTTTGTTTGTTGATCTCAGTTTCTGCCATCCGAGATCTTTCAGAGAGACAGCAGAGAAACAGGGCCAGAAAGAGAGCTCAGATACAAGAGATCTGTGGAGAAACCAGGAACAGAGTATGAATAGAGAAAAGGAATGTGATGATTGGAATCTTTTGAAGTGTAGAAGTGACTGATCAAGTCCCTAGATTCAAGTTAGAACACACAGAATCTAAACCTGTTGCAGAACTCCTGGACTTTGAGAAGATCCTGAAATTCTGGAGCTATCAGGATCTTTAAACAGTTGTTGCTGAAAGTAGGAATAGGATCTAAGATGGTTGTGGATTCAACATATAAAGGGACTCTCATTTGATAGTTGACCTCTAATAATAGCGAAAGGTACAATTAATTAAGATTTGATTTGAAGGAGCATTGAATGCTTTAACTTAACGGCCCTGCTGGTTTTAGTAACATACAAAGATTGTTAAGGTAACACTTAGCAAATTCTTGAAAAGAAAATTAACTTCTGCAGAATCTGCTGTCATCTAAGTTTAGTAATTCTCTTTAACACATTGATGTTAATAGTATTAAATTTCTTTCTTTTACAAGAAAATGATAAGCACAAGCTTGGAATTCTATAAAGGGGTTGGTATGAAATTCTTTGGCACGATTTGTTGGCAAAATCAACAGGGTTTAAGAAGTCAAACAAAAAGATGCTGCAATAACTACAAGCAAAAAACAAAAAAGGAAGCTGCTCAAATTTATGTATGATTTTACAGCTTGCCAAATAATGACTTGCACCAGATGTTTCTTATTGTAACGGTCAAATTTATGTACTATAAGGAACTACATGCTTTTATTACGAATTCAGACAAAGTATTACAAGGCATACATGGCAGTGTCCTGTATGAAGTACTAGTAATCCACACAACAGCACTCGATCTTTTCTTTTCTTTTTCTACAACAATGGAACTCGCAGTCATTATGTGTTTCTATGATCAAACTTCCATGCCAAACTCATTATCAACTTGTTCCCATTGTAGAAATTTATGCCAACTATAGAAAAGTTAACAATCTCATTTACTTTTTTCATAAAATATCTCGTAATCTTTATCAGATCTATCCACATGTATCTGATTGATGTATTCGCTGCTATTTATGGTAGAATTGCATAAGCAAACTTATTTCAGATCTATAATGTTTCTAAACGCAGCATTTCTGTCGTCTACAACTCTGATTCTTGTTAGGAAAATGACAGATAAAGCTCCGAGAAAGCCAAGTCTGAGTACAAAAGGGAACATAGTCCATTTCCCAGGTTCTTCTGCCGAAAATATTTTCGGAGCCAATCTGAATCTGGTAGGCTGTTGCCTCTTGACAAATGTGCAGTATTGTCAGGGAGTCCTAACCAGGGTGATTGTAAGAAATATGGCATGATGTTGTGGCCAGATTTTCTATAATCCCGTATTAAACTTAAGTTCATGGTTTTATTACCTTAATGATATATTAAATCTTAACTGTTAATTTAGTATTTGATAGACATATAAGATTTAATGCCAATAAAGAAGTGTATATAAACT
The DNA here is from genome assembly GCA_027564395.1 of Erythroxylum ulei. Taxonomy (NCBI): domain Eukaryota; kingdom Viridiplantae; phylum Streptophyta; class Magnoliopsida; order Malpighiales; family Erythroxylaceae; genus Erythroxylum; species Erythroxylum ulei. The sequence continues at coordinate 55,426,497 of JANITX010000008.1, forward strand.
AGTCATCTCTCTACCCTAATTAATTATAGACAAAACACAAATACAAAAAGAGTAGATATTTGTGCATTAAGATATCTATCAAATTATCATATAAAAAGAGAGGAGAGAGAGAGAAACTAGTTCGAAATCGGTAAAAGCTTTCTTCTCTACATAATGGCGAATTCCGCTTGAGGTAAGTGATTTATTCGCGTTATCTATGCGGTTATTATTATATTCAAGATTTGAATGGACACAAATAATATTTTTGTAATTTATAATTCATGTATGATTTATATCTTTAATATTTGATTATTAAGAACAGACTGTGGTATCAGAACCTAGGGTTTTGAATAAGTAATAATCCCTAAATTATTGATTTGATGATTGATTCAATGATGTTTATAAAAATTGTAATTTTAGGGTTTTGGTATAAAGAATACGTGACGGCACGATAATGTCATGCTAGCACCTAGGACATCCAAATAGCAATTTCAACGACGTAATATTTCCAAATAGCTGAAGAACATGAGGCTTTTTGATTTATTTTTATTTTTTATTTTCACGTCATGACTAAAAGGAGCGTTGCTTCTTCGTTCAGTTCCAACGTCTCGCGGAACTAGGCTAGCACGTACTTTTTGTTTAGCTTTGCAATTGTTTCCTTTTTTTTGGTTTTATGTGTATTTATGGTTAACCGTGTATTTCAATTCTATATGAAAAATTCAAGTTTTGATTCATGAAGCTTTGAAGACAGATGAATTGTTTTTTAAAATTTTAATTAGATACGTTTGGTCATATTAATAACATTTTGACCTATAATTAACATTTTGATTTTAATTTCATCTTATAGATGTATTGTTATTATTATTATTTTATATACATGACAGTATGATTAAAATTAACCTTTTAGTCACCAAAAATGGCCAAATTAGTTTTGAATACGTGGTCATATAATTTATGTATTTTTATGAAATACTATTATAAAAAATTTATTAGTTGATACAAATTAAGGAATTTACCTAAAGGTAAATCAATGTTCTATAACTAATAAATATAAAGGAGAAAATTAATACATTCTTATCATATATGTATAGTTATCCAAAAATTTTAGTTGTATTTGACGAAGTTTATTTAATTTTCTTATAAAATTTAAATAGCATTTTAATGATATATAGTGATGATATGTATTGTTGTGTTTACTCAAAGAAAACCTGTAATATATTTAATGTACGTGCTTCCTGTCTGAATCTGTTATTTAGTAAGCTTTTATATGTTTGCAATTATTAGCCTTCACTCTCAATCTTCTTCTGTTACCTTATTCACTGGTGTGAATTTCTCTGAATAGAGCGAACAAGTCACTTTCCATTTAGGTGTTTTGGATCTTGACTTAGTGCTAATAGAGGATAAGCCTTCTGCCCTTAATGATACCAGTACAAAGGCTAAAAAGGCACACTACAAGGTGTAGACAAGGTCTAACAAGATATGTTTGAACGTTATGCGAATGACGATTGCCAACAACATTAAGTCTATTCTTCCTAGCACTGAAAATCAGAATACTAAAGATTTTCTTAAGCTCGTGGAAGCTAAGTTCCATTCTATCGATAAGGCATTTACAGGGACACTAATGGTTGAATTCGTGACCATGAAGGTTTATGGGTCAAAGAGTATGCAACAACATGTCCTTGATATGACAAATATCGTAGCAAGACTTACGACACTGGGTATAACTGTGGAGGACTCCTTCTTAATGCAGTTTATCATGAACTCACTTTCTACTAAATATGGACCATTCCACATCTATTATAACACTTTGAATGATAAGTAAAATATGGATGAATTGTCCAGTAGGAGAAAGCGAGATTAAAGAAACAAGGAGTTCATTTTATTAACCTAGTGGGTCAAAGAGTTGGAAAGAAACTCAAATCAAAGGTCAAGAATTTTAAGAAGAAAGAATCTGCTAAAGTTCCATATGTTGCCGATGGTGAAAGGAAGGGGAAAAAGTTAGATAAATGTCACTTCTGCAAGAAAGAAGGGCATTATCACAAAGATTGTCTGAAACGTAATGCTTGGTTTGAAAAGAAAGGTATGCATTATGTTTTTGTATGCTTTGAATTAAACTTATTTGAAGTTCCTTATAATACTTGGTGGTTTGATTCTGGTGCCACTACTCATGTTTCCAATATTATGCAGGGATCCCTTAAAATCCAAACCATATGCCCGACTAGCAACTTTATGCTAATGGAAACCGAATGAAGGCCCTAATTGAAGGTGTAGGGACTTACAAGCTGACGTTAGATACTGGGCATCACTTGGATCTAATGAACACTCTCTATGTACCTTCAATTTCTAGAAATTTAATTTATGTTTCTAGACTTGTTGCTAGTGGATATACCTCTAAGGACGAACATGGTTGTTTCAATTTGTATAAGAATAATTCTTTTATTAGTTATGGAATGCTTATGGATGGTTTATATAAATTGAAACTTAATGTTTTTTTTTCTTTCTGATCCCCTATTTATTGTCAATCATAATGTTGGAATAAAACATAGTTTGGTGAATGAATATTCTGCTTACTTGTGACGTAAAATTTTGGGTCATATATCCAAAGAAAGGTTAGAAAGATTAGTAAAAAATGAGATTCTACCGAATCTAGATTTTATTGATCGTGGCTTATATGTGGAATGCATTAAGGGTAAGTAAACCAAACATAGCAATAAAGGAGCCACCAGAAGCAGTTAGCTTCTTGAAATAATACATACCGACATTTGTAGAGCTTTTGACATTCCGTCTTTTAATAGAGAAAAACACTTCATCACCTTTATAGATGATTTTTCACAGTATGGATATATCTATTTGTTGCATGAAAAATCTCAAGTTGTAAATACCCTTAAGGTGTTTGTAAAGGAGGTTGAGAGACAATTGATAGAAAAGTGAAAATTATAAGATCTGATAGAGGTAGTGAGTATTATGGAAAGTATGATGAATCTGGACAGTGTCCTAGTCTGTTTGCTAAGTTCCTCGAAAGTCATGGTATATGTTCACAGTATACTATACCAGGCACATCGCAACAAAATGATGTGAGAGAAAGGCAAAATAGAACATTAATAAATATGGTCAGCAGTATAATGAGTAATTCCTCATTATTCAAAAGTTCGTGGATGTATGCACTTAAAATTGCTATATATCTGCTAAACAAAAATACTAGTAAACAGTTCCTAAAACTCCTTTCAAGTTATGGACTGGAAAGAAATTTAGTTTAAGACACCTGCATGCTTGAGATTGTCCAGCAAAGGCACGTATTTATAATCCACAAGAAAAAAAATTGATTTCTTGAATAGTTAGTGGTTACTTTATTGGTTACCCAGAGTAATCCAAAAGGTACATGTTTTACTGTCCAAACCATAGTTCTAGAATTGTTGAAACAGCCAATGCCAAATTTTTAGAGAATGGTGAGGTAAATGGGAGTGCTGAAAATCAAGTTGTGAATATTAATGAAATGAGGGTTGATGTTCCATTACCCATAAATGTTATTAAACGCACAACTGCAACAAATGTTGTTCCTGCTTTAGAAGATCAAAAGGATTAATAACAACATTTAAATAATAAAGAAGCACCCCATGAAGAACCTAACTTACCACCAGCTCATGCAAATGAACCAATTGGTATAACTTTAAATAAACCTATAAGGTTAAAAATCGGCTACTTCTGATGATTATGTAATTTATTTGCAAGAGTCAAATTATGATTGTGGCATCAGTAATGATCATGTTTCGCTTTCACAAGCCATAAGTAGTGATAAGTCTAAAAGATGGATTGATGCTATGAAAGAAAAGTTGAAATCAATGGCTCAAAACAATGTCTAGGATCTTGTAGACTTGCCAGAAGGTTCTAAACGAGTTGATTATAAATGGATCTTTAAGACCAAACGCGACTTAAATGATAATGTTGAAAGATATAAAGCTAGACTTGTTGCCAAAGGTTACACTTAGAAAGATAACATTGATTATAAGGAGACTTTTTCACCTGTCTCAAAGAAAGATTCAATGAGAATAATTTTAGCATTAGTGGCTCAATTTGATCTAGAGCTACATCAGATAGATGTGAAAACAACCTTTCTAAATGGGAATCTTAAGGAGGAAGTTTACATGGATCAACCTGAAGATTTTTCTATTGAAGGTAAAGAAAGTATGGTGTGTAAATTGAAGAAGTTAATATATGGACTTAAACAAGCTTCCAGGTAATGGTATATTAAGTTCAATAATACCATTACTTCTTTCGGTTTTGAGGAAATCACTGTTGATTGATGTATTTACCAAAAGATTAGTGGGAGTAAGTTTATATTTCTAGTTCTGTATGTTGATGAAATTTTGCTTGCTACTAATGACTTGGTTTATTGCATAAGACTAAAGAATTTCTTTCTAAGAATTTTGAAATCAAAGATATGGGAGAGGCATCCTATATGATTGGAATTTCAATATTCTGTAAGAGATCAGAAGGTTTATTAGGATTCTTGAGAAATTTAACATGTCCAAAGAATGATGTTCAACGTAAAGAGATGGAAACAATTCCATATGCTTCTGTTGTGGACAGTTTGATGTACCTACAAACCTGTACTAGACCTGACATCAGTTTGCACTAGGAATGCTGGGTAGATATCAAAGTAATCCTGGTATTGATTATTGGAAAGCTACAAAAAAAGTGATGAGATATCTTCAAAGAACAAAGGATTGCATATTCACTTATAAAAAAGTCTAATCATTTAGAAGTGATAGAATATTCAAATTCAGATTTTGTCGGGTGAGTTGATAGTCGGAAGTCAACATTTGGCTATTTGTTCCTGTTAGCTGGAGGAGCATTCTTATGAAAAAATGTCAAACAGTTTGTCAATGCTTCATCCACTATGGAAGCAGAATTTGTAACTTGTTATGAAGCTGCAATTCATATATTATGGCTGCGAAACTTTATTTAAGGGCTTGGGGTTGTCGACATAGTAAGCAAACTGCTAAAAATTTATTGTGATAATTCTGCAATAATTTTCTTCTCTAAAAATGACAAATACTCTAGAGGCGCAAAATACATAGAATTAAAGTATTTTGTTGTTAATGAAGAGATTTAGAAACAAAGAGTGCATAACATATTAGGACGGATCTCATGATAATAGATCCTCTAAGTAAGGGTTTACAACCAAAGACATTTAAAGAACATGTGCTTAGGATGGGTCTTGGTTGTATTAATGATTAATAATAATGTTTGATGATGATGTTTTAGCACTCTTGAGCTCAATAATAATATAATTTTGAATTTTATATTTCTTATTTATTATGTTTATGTATACATGATTGTTTGAATAAGAAATTTATATATATATTCATAACAAATATATGGACTGTATCTGTATGTTGTTTATATACAACTTATGAACCTAAACATAATAAATTCTTAATGTAGTGGTATATGGAAGGAAGTATACAACTATACTGTGTCAAAAGCTGAGTCTGAAACGAAAGAAGTTGCAGGTTTCTCCTGATATGCTTATGATAGTAATTTCTCTAAAGAAAAAGGGAAGAAACTGTTGTTGATCTGTTTTCTGTCATCTTTTCTTTTTGTATCACGTAACTATGCTGTGATCTTACGTGTTTTTTCTGGTTCTTATATGAATTTAGAAGGAAAAACACATTGCTAGAAAGTGGATTTTAGGTATGAACTTACTAACAACCTTGGTAACTCCAGCCTGCGTACTTTAAGCCATTCGGCAATGATATAAACTCAGGTGTAGTTATCATGTGTATGGTGCAGCATATAATGTATAAGCTGAATTTTACAGCTTATCAAGTATATCTATCGAATTATTTTTTATTATCACGTCCG
>JANITX010000008.1:55437696-55447745 GCA_027564395.1 Erythroxylum ulei
AAAAATAAAAATAATTTATTAGTAATAAAAATAAAATAATTTATTTTAAAGTTTTATTTAATTTATAATTATTATCAGTAATAAAATATTTATTATTATTTTAAAAACTTTGAAAAAAAAAAGGAAGGAGAGGTAAGAAGGAGGGAGAAAAATTTTGAAAATTTTGCAAAAAAGTCCCCCATTTTTTTAAAATTTTCGGTACTGGCAGGTATTTGACCGGTATTTTGAATATCTACCGGTATTTAAATCCGGTACCAAAATTTAAAATTCGGTACCGAATTTGGGCCAGAACGGTACGTATGGGCCGGTACGGAATGGAATTCAATACCATGCCACTATCCCTCATCCTCACAGCCCATGAAAATATTTAACACTCAATAGCACGACTGACTCATGTTAACCTCAACAAAGAATTTTCTCAACAACTTTTACCAAAAAAAACAATAAACGAATAACTCAAGTAATTAAAATAAATTGGAATAAGAACGAAAACACTTGAGATATAACGAAACAACTTCCCTATAATTTAATTCCTTCCAAGATGGATCTAAAAAATGTTCACTAATTGAATAGCCTTAATCTACTGCCCAGATTGCTTGAAGCTCCAGTCAACTTCGTCTCTTACCACCATCATTGTAGCCTACATAAGATGATCCCATCCAAGAACAACGACTTAGGTTGCATGAAGAACTCAATTGAAAGATAGCCACTTACCGACGCTTTCGGCAATTAACCAAAAGAGCATAAACAACACACAGCCGTAGGCACATGCAAAAACAACATTATCTCATCATTCAAGAAGTCTTCACTTATTAGAATTCTTCGTTCAGCACATCCTTTTGTCACGCGATTCACATCTATATCTTTTACAAGATTGAGTTTTTATCTAAGTTAAATAAGAATTATTGTTTAATTATACCAAAATAACAATTCTTAACTATAGTCCAGCTAGCTTTATCCAATCAAATCCAATGTATCTTCTACCTTATCTTGGTTTGAATTTGAAGTTGCATTATCTTGGAGATCCAATTATCAAAAATACCAAAACTAAATAATGAGATATATAACATATATCTTAATAGATCCATTTAGATTGTATGAATTGTATTTTAATAAGATTTTGTTTAATAAATTTCTCAAACTAAGGATAAGGTGCGTATTACTAAGCCTCTACGGACCTTGCGTATCATCATCATTTTTATTAGGTTGTTGTTGTTGTTGCTGCTACAATTTCTCCAACCTTATTGTCTTAAAATTATTGCACCCCATTTCATTATTTTAAGTATAGAAAAAAAAATAACAGATCTATTCGTCTTAATTCAAAATCAATATATTAATTTTAGTTTAATTAAATTTAATTTTAAGTTTAAGTATTTAAATTAATCAAAGTTGAGTTTGACATTTTTTTTTCAATTTGATCAATTACAAAAAAATCAAACTAAAACGGTCCAAAATTAAAGATTAAAATGAGTTTGAGTGACTTTTAGTTTAAATCTAACCTGATTCAATTTATTTTCTTTTCTATTTTTATTTTTCATTTAAAACATACAAATTATAATATATTATTAAATTAAAATTTTAAATTGCAAATAATACATTGTAATATAAATGTGAAATATATAATTATAAATAATGCAACTGCAATCATGATAAAAGCTACATTAATAAAATTATAATATCATAACTATAACGTAATTACAATTTGCAACTTCAAATTTGGTCAATGTTGAAAAAATGGGTGCAAAGCAATATATACATTAGAAATCATGAGCCTCAACTTATATTCCTATAATTGTTATTTCTTATATGACTATTTAGCTTAACAATTTGAACGATGAATAAACCTATAATCAGAATCTCAATTCTCAAAGATTGAATTAACCAATAATGGGCAATGAAAAATATTGTGCTCGATAAATCTTATGTAGATGTTTATAAACAAACATGGAAAAGAATCTCATCGACTAAGTGAATTGTTGCTTAACTAATAATTATTAAATAATTAGAATTTTTATTTTAATTTGAATTGTATAAATCTTTAAATTTAAAATTTAAGTAAACACATTTATATTGTATTGTAATGCTTTTATAATGATATTAATAATATTTTAAAATATAACAAAATTAAGTTTAGATTCATTTATAATAATAATATATTAATTTAACTTATATAACATCACAATTTAATAAATTGAATTGTTAAATATTTACTAAATTAAATTTTTTAAAGATATTCATTAAAAAATTTAATGATTTAAGTTCCTTTTTTCCAATGTTTTGAAAACAAGACTAGAAATTAAATTAGTAAGACAATAGAATTAAATTTGAAAAGTTGCAGCAGGTATTAGATTGTTATAAAATCAATTAAAAATTGAATACAATTAAATAATTTAAAATATGATCGAAAGATATTGTCCTCATTTATCGAAGAATTTGAATTTTAATCAAAAATAGATTGTTAAATAAAAATTAATTAATTTATTTTTATTTATAAAAAATTATTAATTTATAAAAATTGATCAATTAATTAATAAACTGATCAGTTTTTAATAATAAAAGTTCTTAAAATTAATCAAACAAAAAAATTAAAAATCAAACAAAAACATAAATAATTTAAAGTTTTTGTAATTATACCGTTGAATTAGTTAAATTTTTTAATCATTCTTTTTTTTTACTTTGTCTAAAATGCAAGGAATAGTATATGAATTTATTATAAAAATTTTGAAATTGAATAAAAATTTGTACCTAATCATCAAAATATCGGACACGTCATCTCAAAATATTTTGACTACACGTCAACGTATGGGTCCCACAAAATCCTCTCGCACGAAACTCGTTTGGTAAGCCTCGAAACGACGTGCCGTTGCAGGAAAATTACTTGAATAAATAGCGATCCCATTTCTTTTCTTTCGAGTTGTGGGTCTGACTTTCAACTGTTTTCTTTGCTATGTCATCGGGCTTCCGCTTGTATTGATTCTCTTTTTCTCTCTACTTTTCCGTCGATTTTCTCTATAAAAGAAAAAGATCTAGCCCCTCCGAAATCCTCGCCTCACTGTGACACAACACTCAAATCTATGCAAAGTACAAACACATAGCTATAAGCATATCTACGTTGTTCTTTTGTGGAGTGGATGGATCGGAGGAGAGCAGGGAGTCCGGTGTTCGCGCGGCATTGGAGTTCTAGCCCTTCGTCTCCAGCAATGTCGCCTGCGCATCCCAGCTCGCGACTCGGGACCGGCATGTCAACCATCAAGCGATCACAGAACGTTGCCGCGAAAGCCGCGGCACAGCGGCTTGCTCTAGTTATGGCGTCGCGGACCGCCGACAATGAGGAGGATGACGACGATCTAGGATTCCGATTCAGTGCTTCAATGCGTGTTGCTCCGTCGAGTTTAAACAGCAGTCTTAATCACAGCAACAGTAGCAATTACGTCGCTGCTACTTTGCCTGCTGTTTCGCTTACCAGACCTAACAGATCTCAGTCTCCTTCGGTAAGTTATCGTACTACCGCCTCATACGCTGCGTTTTCTTTCTCTCGTTTGAATTTTTGATATACATATATATATATTTCTTTTTTTCGACCTGGATGCCTTGATTCCTGTATAGTTTAGGCGCGATGCGTGTCGTGACATTATGTTAAACCACGAAGATATATTTAAGTTATTTCCATGTTTAGTGTTTTGCCGTTTAAATGATTTAAAATTGACGGGATTTTTTGTATTTTAATTAGTTAGGTCGGAACTTTGTGGAGCATGTACCTGTTGTTCGATCATCATCAGCTGGGAGGTCATCGCTGTCTGTTCGTACACCTGTGTTGATGCCATCTAGTAAACCTTCGTTGAGAAGTCCTGCTTCCATTAGTCCGATTGAGCCTCCTGCTAGCAAGAGTAAGGACAGAAGGTCAGTAAACTTGGTTATGTCTGTTCTCATGTTTATTGATTTTATTTATTTTTATTGGCAGGATTTGATATTTGATGGTGATCATGTAAATAGTAGTATTATTAGTGTGTTAGTATTATAAATATTCTATTCGCGCTAGTGGAATTGCATTAAGTTATCTAAACAAAAATTCTAATGTGAAAGAGGTGATATACAAAATGAGACACTCAAGTGTGTGCAGCAGAACAGCAAGATTTAAGCTAAAACTTGCTTGTTTGGATTATATTCGAGCTTCATTTATTGTCACTTGAATTCCATTGATCCTTTTGTTACTAAATGTTTTGAATGCCATGAACCCCAGGTTTAGTTTAGATGTGGAACAACAGATGGTAAAACATGGGGGAGATGAGCGTGAAGCTTCTGTACTTCGTGATGAAGTATGTTGTTCTCGTCATTATGGATAATGGAATGTCAATCTCTTTGATCAGATATGCTGGAGCACATTTTAGGTTTGAAGATGAAATGGTCATTGTTTTGCAGGTTGACATGCTAAAAGAAGAAAACGAAATAATTGTGGATAAAGTATGTGCTCCGTTACTATATAATTGATGGTTAGCGCGTGCACGTGCACACACATGTATATAATGTGTAAACTTATGTTTGGGTATTTTGTACAGCTTCGCCTGGCAGAAGAAAGACGTGAGGAAGCTGAGTCCAGAGCTAAGGAGCTTGAAAAACAGGTCATTCATATTATTGACTGTATTAAGATATAATGGATCTGTTATTTAAATTTTGTTTTCTACTGAATTGGCTGCTATATTAAAGACTCTCTGCCTCAGTTGTTTGTACCAAAACATAGGACTGCTTTATCTAACATATTCAAGTACATGAAGGATGTCCATATCTTGAGACTCGAATATAGAGAATGTGCCACTATTTCACCCTTGCTCGTTCAGATTCATTGCAAATTAATACCAGTTAAAGCATTTTGGTAAAGTTGTCCGTAGCACAATAATTTTTTTCCCATTGGATGCAAGTTTTGGCTTCAATTTGGCAATGCTGAACACGATGTGGTGTTCTTGGTGTTTATGTTTTTATTGACTTGACTTGCTTAACTACCTTCTGTTGCTCAGATTGCTGGTCAGTTGCCTTGATTGGCTGACAATGCCTGTCTCCCTGAATGTTTCCTATTATACTGCAAACGATGTAGCTAGTCATTTGTTTCTTCATTTCTGCTTTCACTAGGTTGCAGCTCTTGGAGAAGGTGTTTCCCTTGAAGCTAAATTGCTGAGCAGGTAATTCTGCCTGCTTTATATTTATCAATCAGGAGCATTCTGGTTTTGATTATATATTATCATTAAACAGGAAGGAAGTAGCATTACGTCAGAGAGAGGTGAGATGGGATATCTCTGTTCTGGATGTCAATTGTGAAAACGAAACTAGAATTGTTGTTTTTCTGCCTTTTTCCATAGCCTTCAGGAAGAAACTCTGGAGTGGACCATATCTTTAGTTAGTCTATTAATGAATAATTATCCTTGATTGCACCAACAGTTCAACCTAAGCATGCTTATCCTCATCTTTTACCTTTTTGTTTTGTTTCTTTTCAAAAAATCATTGAATTGTGTCAAATTTTCAATGGGCCTATAAGCCTACACGAGGAGGAAAGTTAGACTGCACACAAGCCTAAGTGAGGTTTCATCCTAAAAACAATTAGCTATAGGTAGAGTAGTCCACTAGGTTTATATGTTGGTCTTCTTTTTCCTCTTTTTTCGATGTGAGACACTCACATATAGGTATTCTCAACGTTTTCCCTCACAAGTGAGTCCCTTTTTAGCTTAAGTAATCTGGAGAAGTATATAAACAATCCTCATCAAGGTTGGATTTCTGATTAAGGTCAAATATGCCCCTTCCTGGGGCAAACGATACTATTGGGCCACTTGTTCCATGCAGACTTTAAATCCTTCTCTAGTTACTTAAATGATGAGCCCCTTTTGGGCCAAACAGTAGGTCAAGATCTTCATAAGCTCTAATACCATTTCAAATTTGCAATGGGCCTGTAGGGCCCATACGATCACACACAAGCTCAAGTGAGATTTTATCCTAAAACTAATTGGCTAAAAGTGGAGTAACCCACTAGGCTTATATATTAGTCTTCTTTCCCCTTTTTCTTCGATGTGGAACACTCACATGTGGATATTCTCAACAAACTACAATAAATCGTTCCTCACAGGCTGCTCTTAAGGCTGCCAAACTGACAAAAGATGGAAGAGATGAACAAATAGCAGCCCTTCGTTTAGAACTTCAGGTAAGGCCTTAGGCTTCTATGGTTTTTGTTCAGTGCTCTGCTGTGAGTTTAACTGGAGTTTTTAACCCATACATTTTAAACTTTTACCAGAACATAAAAGATGATGCTGCAACTGCTGTTGAACAACTCCAGGAAGCAGAGTCTGAGGCAAAAGCTCTTTGGACAGTAACTCGGAGAATGATTTTGACTGAGGAAGAGATGGTTGGTGGATTTTGAAATGCAATGAAATCACAATTTGCCTTTGTAAGTAACTTTATCCTGCATGTGCCTTTTAGGAGGAAGTTGTCCTGAAGAGATGCTGGCTTGCTCGCTACTGGGGTTTAGCTGTACAGCATGGTACTAAACCTTCCGCATTAATCTTATGCTCTAGAGAAAATAATTACCTTATAATAATATTTCTTCCTTGAAAAGGCATGCAGCGATAAGTTTCATCTAGCTATTTGCCTCGTCAGATATGTGATGATGGATATGGAGGTTACAGGCTTGAGTTTTCTATATCTTCATGATATTGTTTTGATTTTCCAATAGGGTTTACTATCCTGATTCTGTGTTCAAATTGCTATCTCTGTTATTTATTTCATAACTGTATATTTTGTTATTTTATGGGTTCCTGTCTTCTGTTAACGCTTAAATTGGACTTGCCATACACATTAATCCAATCTTTAATTCTTAATTTCTTTTCCTGTGGTTGTTTTTTGTGGTTTATAGACATTTGTGCAGATGTAGCAACATCAAAACATGAGCAATGGTCAGCACTAGCGCCTCTTCCTTTTGAAATTGTCATTTCTGCTGGACAAAAGGCCAAGGATGAGTCTTGGGACAGGGGTTAGCTTACTAACTCACTGTTAGTTTTTGTGTTGTTACTTTTTCAAGTTTTTATTTATTTATGCCTTTATTACTTCTCATTACTTAACTATAACATTGATGAATGGAACAGGGAGTGGTGTTTTGGAACGGAATAAACCATCACATGATTTTAATGATCTAACAGGCGAGGGAAATATTGAGAGTATGCTTGCAGTTGAAATGGGATTGAGAGAATTAGTTTCTCTGAAGGTATTTTCATTTATTTATCTTCTTATTTGAAAGCCTTGTTTGTTTGGTCATTAGCCTGTAGTTTAAAAGTGTTGCTTATTTTATTTTTTTACATTGTTAAAATGTATTTGAAGTCAAGTGTTATGATAGTTCATCCCTTATCTTCAACAGATCAAAACAGTTGATTGTATTTTTAAGTTAGAAGTTCAGCTTATTGATAATTTGCCTTTTCCTAAGCATTAATTGCTACATATATCTGATAATATTTATCTTCATTTATTAAGGTGGAAGATGCTGTCGCTCTTGCCTTGGCTCAAAACAGACTATCAAGTACGTTTTGATTGTAACCCTTATAGTATTTCTGCCATCTTTAGCTACTTTTGTGCATCACTATATTTTTTTGATAACGAATTCATTTCTGGAATGCGTTTTACCATGTAGTGAACCCCTTTTGCAGCCGAATTCATATATGTTGCCTTTAATTTAAACATGAAATTGTAATTAGTCTACAATAATTGCAATTTTTTTAGTTTCTTACTTTTTGCTCTCTTTGGGATGGTGTTTCTGCATGAGTTGTGTTATGAATTTTTTATAATTTTCGGCCTATATGATCAACCAGTCCTACTGGACTTGTATTGATTTTAGTGAATTGATTATTCTATACCCATTACAAACGCTTAATGATACACAAATTTGGATTTTACATATTATGGCCATTGTTTCCTCCATAATATTCACATAATTGTTCATATTTATTGTACGTCTTGTTTTTGGCTTTTTAGGTTTGAGATCGTCAACTGATCCCAGATTTATGGAGGCCTTTGGTAAGATACATGATCCTATCAGTCGAATTATGCCCATGACTTCGTAGATGGAGTTTCTTTTACATTTTTACTATCTCTCACTTTAACTGCAGAATTAACTAAAGAAGAGGCTGAAGACATCCTTTTCAAACAGGTCAGTGACTGATAGTGAGTTTTAATCTTATAATTTCATTCTGATGTATAACCCAACAATTTTGGTAGATTAATTTAGTACTTGTTATACGACGCATCGAACTGTCTAATTTTAGCCATTAATTTGCGAGTAGGAACGACAAAACTAGCTTCAACTGGCTCGACCTTAAGCCAACAGATCGATCGAGTCCTTTTAACTGGATCCAATTTAGGTTCGGGCTTAACAAAAAACTTTGACTTTGGGTTAAGTTTCGGGCTTCATGATCCGACTTGGCTCAAAATCACATTATCAAAAGAGATCAAAATGACGTTATTTTATTAAAATGGCATAATTTTGTTAAATAAAACAATATTATTTTGTTAAAAGAAACAAAATTGGACCAGCGTGAGGCCTTACCCCATGGCCTGAAGCCGGGCCATGTCGCCGCCATCCATATTTGCAAGATACAAATCGTCAAACTTTAGCCATTAATTTGCTTAATTGAACAAATTTCCCATATATTTGTTTTTGTTTGTATATCAATAGGCATGGCTAACGTACTTCTGGGGAAGAGCCAAAGCGCACGGTTTGGAAGGCGATATTGCAGAAGAGAGACTTCAATTTTGGATCAGCCGTAGTGGGCAATCCCCAACTTCACATGATGCTGTTGATGGTAAGCTCACCAACCTAATATCCATGTAAACAGGCTTAACTTGATAGGAAAACACCAACGAGTCGTCTTTTTGTAGTTCTTCCGTACAAAACATAGTAATATATTAGGAAACTTCTTGATATGGATTTAAACTCCGTTGTACAACTGTCTGCATTTTTGATCGACTTTCCGCAATACCTTCGAATCTTCCACTTCGTTGATATCACTGTTGCAGTTGAACGAGGCTTGTGGGAGCTACGAAAGTTGAGCATAGAGCAACAGCTTAGGGAAGCATCTCGGAGAGAAACTGATCAACCATCTTCAGCTGCACTCGCCGATGTAGAATAATCGATTTGCATTTTGTTAGTATTCTTTTCCACCTGTTTACATCTACTGAGTTGCTTCTTTTTTCTTTTTTTTTTCTTTTTACAATATCCAATTCGTTGCATCTTGCTGTTATTTCTCGTGAAATTTATCACAACTGCATAAACAGCAGCTGTTTATACTTAGAGTGGAAAAGTAGAAAAATGTGTTTTAAGTGCGAATTTTACGGGATCAGCTTTTCTCTTTTAGTTACGGTGTTCTTATCATGTCTTATTAAATCTTATTCACACATTTTTGTAGATCCTGCATAAATGTACGGATAAAATTTAATATAATAAAATTGAAACTGAATAATTAGAATAGAAGATTTAACGTGAAATTTTAATGCTATAGGTGTGTACACTTCTTTTGTAAAATTTCGCGATCACCTGTAGTCTACTCAAATCACAATTCTCTGATCAACTATACTTTGTGTACTACCAAACTGAAACTCAATTGAACGGAAAACAATATGTGCATAAGGAAAGATATCAAATCTTACCGTATCACAATCACATGAACTATTCACGCGTTCCGACATAAACACTCGATCATTAAATAGACCTTAAGTTTGGGAGAGTTATATGGAAGATATTGCTATTACTTACCTTGAGAAGGAATCTACACGTATCTAAATTTCAAAGGAAGGACATGGAAAACGCTGTGGTGAGTTGCGACGTAAGTGCGATAAAAGTAAAAAGCGTATCCGAGTTAGGGATGGCAATTGTACCCGAATTTGATGGGTACCTGATAAAATTATCCGAATGGGGGCGGGTATGGGGAGTAAATTTTTACCCGTGGGGCGGGTATAGGGGGTTAACAAAAATACCCGTCGGGTATGGGGCGGGTATGGGGATACCGCCCTCATACCCGTTTACC
>JANITX010000008.1:55447845-55472220 GCA_027564395.1 Erythroxylum ulei
GGTATGAGGGTGGGGACAGGTTCATGGGACGGGTACGGGGGATGGCATACCCGTCCCACACCTGCCCTGTTGCCATCCCTAATCCGAGTCAAGAGGCTTAAAGTGGTCTCGAAGTCAGCGTGAACTCAAATTTAGATTGAAATTCAAAATTCTTAAACGAAAGGATGTTATTTTGAATCATTTGTTTTACCACATTAAGGTGATACCATTCGTTTAGTTATATGTAATGATTTAAAATTTCAACCATTTTGGCTGTTTCAATAAAAAATTTGAGCTGTATTTTTCAGTTTGAGCTTTAGCTTTTTAATTTAATTTTAATAACTTTTTTCGTTAAAAATTGAACAAGTTATTAATTAATCGGTTAATAAGTTTTGTAAAATAAAATAAATCAATTAATTTTTATTTAACAATTTTTTTAACTAAACTTTAAATTTTTTAATAGTAAAAATAATTTCTTTTAATCATATTTTAAAATTTTTAATTTTAACCCATCTTTAACTAATTTTATGGCACTTTAATACTAATTGAATATTTTAAACCTTAAATCTCTCGTTTTTTAAACATTAATTATATCCCTTTCGCTTGTTCACTTTTTCAAAATAAAATATATTTAATTAAATTTAATCAAAGAACTAAAATTAAATTTAAACAAAAATTTCTTAGGTATTGACCCAAGACCTTAATTGTACAATTAAACCTATTTCTCCAATTTGAAATATCAATTACATTTGGCACAAGATAGTCCAAGCTATCTCCTGAACACTCAGATCCAAGTCCAACTCTTGGTTACACTTTTCATAAGCATATAACAACTTCAGTTTTAATTATACATGATTAAGTACTGAAGAAACAGTTTACACATCTAGCCAAAAGTGAAAATCAGAAGCTCCAGTTACATACTAGTAAAACCTAATTTTGATTCTTTCACATGGAAATCTAACCCAATATCAAATTCCTATCACCTGTGACAGTAACTACACATGCCATGAAAAGTACAAAGTTAAAACCCCACCTGCATCTCTCAATTCCAACTGCCAAATTGTCCTTTCAAGATAAAAGACAATGACTCTATAGCTCATATTCAACTAAAATCCACAAGTACAAACAACATATTGCTTAAAAGTCTTTTTCTTTAGCAACAGAACTTGGTCTACGCAACTGACAATGCATCTGGCAAGCTCTCTGAAGAGCCACTACTACCATTAAGAACAATTACATTACCATCGGAATCTACATCCACAATGACTGAATCACCCTCTTTGATCTCCCCTGCAAGCATTTTCTCCGCCATACTGTCCTCTAGGAGTCTCATTATGGCTCTCCTCAAAGGCCTAGCACCATAGCTTGGATTGTACCCTTCCTCAACTACCCTCTCCTTAAATCTCTCTGTCACTTGAAGCTCAATATCTTTACCCTTTAGCCTCTCAAATACCTCCTTCAACATTATGTCAGCTATCTCCTTAACCTCCAATTTAGTAAGCTGGCGGAACACAATCATCTCGTCTAGTCTATTTAAGAATTCTGGCCTAAAATACTGTTTTAGTTCCTCCGTCACTAAGCTCTTAATGCGATTGTAACTGCTGTCCTTCTCGTCATAATCGAGGTCAAATCCTATCCGGCGTCCTCCCTTCTCAATGACACTACTTCCAACATTGGAAGTCATTATGAGGAGAGTATTCTTGAAGTCCACAGTCCTGCCCTTACTGTCAGTCAGCCTTCCATCTTCAAGAATTTGAAGCATCATGTTGAAGACATCAGGATGCGCCTTCTCAATCTCGTCAAACAGTACAACAGTGTAAGGACGGCGACGAACAGCCTCAGTCAACTGACCGCCTTCAGTGTACCCAACATAACCAGGGGGTGATCCAATGAGCTTTGAAACTGTGTGCCTTTCCATGAATTCACTCATATCGAGCCGAATCATGGCTTCTTCTGAGCCAAAGTAGTAGGCAGCAAGTGCTTTGGCCAGTTCTGACTTACCTACACCAGTTGGACCAGAAAAGATGAAGCTAGCAATTGGACGATTGGGATTCTTTAATCCAACTCGAGCCCTACGAATAGCTCTGCTGATTGCTTTGACAGCCTCATCTTGCCCAACGACTCGCTTGTGAAGTGTGTCTTCCATCTTCAAGAGGCGATCAGATTCATCAGTTGATACTTTCTCAACAGGAATCCCAGTCCATGCAGAGACAATATGTTGAATGTCTGTTTCAGTTACAAGAGGACCTACATCCCCTGCCTCAGACTCTGCTTTGCTCATTTCCTTGCCTTTTTCTGTAATAGCCGCTATTTGAGCTCTAAGATCCATTTCACGGTCCCTTAATTCCCCAGCCTGTTCAACATTTTAGGCATTTTATCCCAATCAGGTGGATATCAAGGTAAAATGTAAAAACAAACATCAGACAGATAACTCAATTGATCCTTCCGTGTTTTCCATATGTAATTTGTTTTTAACTAAAGTAAATAGAAAACAATTACTTTTCACCATTTTTCTGACATAAAGTATGTAAAGTCATACAAGGCTAATATATATATATATATATATAAAGATCAAGAAGCAACAATTGTTGTCTAACCTTTTCGAAGTCTTGGCTACGAACTGCTTCATCCTTCTCCTTTGTGATCTGCCTAAGCTCTTTCTCAAGCTCTCTAGCTTCCTCAGGAACCTAACACAAGCAAATTAGGAAGATAAACAACAGGTTGTGACCATAGTAACATGAGCACAAGTATTTAATCAAAACACACCTGTGCATGTCGGAGGCGAACACGAGAACCAGCCTCATCAATCAAGTCAATTGCCTTATCAGGTAGGAAACGGTCACTGAATCAAGTATATGAATATCAAGAGGTAAGAAAACTTTCAACATCAAAACAAAGTAATTTTGTAAGACAACTCTCAAGGTGTGATTAGCAAGACATTCTTTTGACGCATAACTTTTCACGACTAATAACAGCATATGGTACTTTTAACTTAATAAGCAACTTAATTCAACATTTAGAAAAGCAAAATAAAATCAAGCAAAGGATAAATTAGAACCTACAAGAATATTATCGATGCCCACAAGCAAAATATAACTGCACCTTCAAAGCAAGATTTGCAATCAAACAAACCCCAAGCAATTTTATTACATTAATCAGAAATTTGGAAGACAAAACAAAGGAAAGAAACGAGGGATTCAATCTTGGTTAATGTGGTCCAATTATCAAATCTAGCACTCCTATTATACAAAAGACCAAATAGTATTAGAATTGGCACTTTACAGTTGTCAAGTATACACATAAATGCAACCATCAATTAAAACAATCCAATCAGCATACATTTTTGAGACATGAATCAGTATCTGATACTTCTAGACTTTCTCATAGATAACAAAAAACAAAGAATGTCCAAACAAAACCAGCATAGAATGACTTGATGCCTGAAATACAACAATCCTACTAGCACACATATGAAATGCAAACATATCATTGTAGAAATATTTAAGTGCAGGGAGTGAAATTTCCACACACACAAAAAAGTGCAGGGAATAAAGCCGAACTACGGAAAGAACAATCATAGTATCAAAGACCTGATATACTGATATGACAACTGTGCAGCAGCTACTAGGGCTTCATCTGTGTATCGGAGCTTGTGATGAATCTCATATCGCTCACGCAGACCCTTCAAAATCTGTATCGTTTCATCTACAGATGGCTCAGGTACTTTGACTGGCTGAAAACGTCTTTCCAAAGCTGGATCCTTTTCAATATGCTTCCTATACTCGTCCAATGTTGTGGCTCCAATACACTGCAAAACACGATATTAAAATCAAGCATCTAGCAAATAGTTCCAGATACAAGGAGAACCAACTCAGCTTAACCACTCGTTTAACTTGCAAACGAGTATGTGATACATTAAGCAAAGTAAAAACATTGGCTGCACTGCAAAGGAAAAAATATAGATCATAATTTAACAGCAAAAAGCTTACAGTTAGCTCAACTCATAAGCCGGTCGCCCCTAAATTATCCAAGAAACAATATTACAGATAACGTCCTTTCCTACTAGAAGCCATTCGAACTTTAAGCATTATATGCATGTGACTTAACAATTTTACCTGCAATTCACCTCTAGCAAGAGCCGGTTTCAAGATATTAGCAGCATCAATCGCGCCTTCTGCTGCTCCTGCTCCAATCAAGGTATGCACTTCATCAATAAAAAGAATGATCTCATCACTTTGTTTGATTTCCTCCATTAGCTTCTTCAATCTTTCTTCAAACTCTCCACGGTATTTTGTTCCAGCAACAAGAAGACCCATATCCAGTGTAATAACCTATTGTACATAGTGAAACAAGGAAGAGAGATTATCTTAACAAGTTATCCTACTATTGCAACACATCAAAGGCACATACCAGGACCATGGCTCCTATATTAACTTGCAATTACCTTCTTCCGTTCAATTGTTTCAGGAACATCACCACTTGCTATCCGTTGAGCAAGACCTTCAGCTATTGCTGTTTTCCCAACACCTGGTTCTCCAATAAGGCAAGGATTATTTTTAGTTCGACGACCCAAGATTTGAATGACACGTTCTATTTGTGGCTGTCTTCCAACAACAGGATCCAGTTTACCCTAGCAAGAAAATACCAGATCAACAACAGCAACTAAAATGAGCATAAATCCAGGACATAAAATGGAATAGGAAAAAAAATCTCATATAACATATTACCTCCTCTGCCATTTTAGTCAGATTGGTTCCATACTCTTCAAGTGTCGGCATCTTAGTATTGTCTCTGATTCCAACAGTAGCAGGGATATTCTCTGTGCTTTCACCAACCATCCGGATGACCTGCTCACAAAAATAACAGATTAGTTTTGAATAATTTGATAGAAAGAATGCAACAATATCTAAAGCAAATGAAACGTGGTGAAATAAATTTCAGAAATGCATTCCTTACCTGCGTACGGATGTTGCTGGGGTCAGCACCTAAATTCTCCAAAACACGTGCTGCCACACCTTCACCTTCACGAAGGAGCCCCAGAAGCAAGTGCTCGGATCCTATATAGTTATGGCCTAACATTCAAGGAAATAGAATTCCGGCTTGTGAAATTTTTCATTGTAAAAACAAAACAATTTCATGCAATTTATCACAGAAAAGAATGAATAGCAGCGGCCAGAATATAGATAGACAAAGGGACTGCTGCAATGTTACAGAACCCAGCAAGGATATTCAAAAGATAGACAACTGGAGCCACAATCACGAGAAGTACTAAAAAAGTTCCATGTCAAGAAATTATAAGAGAGGCATTTGCAAAGACAAAGAGTTATCAATATCTCGAATCACACACAACGAATATCTCCAAAATTTTAAGTTATTTTCAAACAAAAGTATGAATAAGGAACCCATCTGATTTCTCAGTATAAAAGCAATTCTTGACTGATCTGCTAGCAAAAAACTTACCTCTGGGAACAAAGTGTAATCCACAACAATAGCTCAAGGCAAGGAATCTCGAAAAGAGAAATAAAGGAAAGAACATATATACCAAGTTGCCGAGCTTCCTCCAATGATAGTTCCAAAACGCGTTTTGCCCGTGGAGTGAATGGAATTTCTACAGCAACAAATCCACTGCCCCTCCCAATAATCTTCTCCACCTCTACACGCGCATCTTTGAGATTGATTCCCATGGACTTAAGAACCTTAGCAGCAATGCCCGTTCCTTCACCAATAAGACCCAATAGAATTTGTTCTGTGCCAACAAAATTGTGACCAAGTCTTCTAGCTTCCTCTTGGGCAAGCATAATCACTTTGATTGCTTTTTCCGTAAAGCGTTCAAACATAGCCCTAGGAGCAAATCTTTTAGCATTACGTTGCCTGGAGGATATAGTAATTGCAACCTTAGAAAGAAAACTTTGATCTGTTCTCATTATTGTATCTATGCAATTTGAACTTCGCAACCCTGAGAAGGATCCCATTCTCAATCGTGGTATTTGTAAGCCATAGATCATTTTGGCAGAGGCCTTTTTTGACGTTTCAGATTCTTGAGATTGTCCATGTTTTCCACGAGTAGCTAAAGCAGGGATATTAGTAGAATGAACGAAAATACGAGCCATCTATTCCGATAAATTAGACTGCAAAACACAGCATCATATTTTAGTTTTCTATAAAAGGAACAAGACTGAAACAATAGAAAATAATTGAGCAGGGAATCATTAAGACTCGGTGCCCAGGAAAATTTTGCAAAATTTAGTGACCATCATGGACCATCGGTAGTCACTTAAATTACAAGAGAAGAAAATTTAAGAACAATATAATTAAGGGCAAAAACTGATCCAAGCTGTAACAGTGAATGCCCTTAAGTTTGACAAGTCCATCAAGGTCCAAACTTACAAGATTGACTCCCACCATTGACCAATCTTACAATAAGAAGAAGCAACTTAAGACCATGATGAGGCCCATGTAAATCAACCACACTCGCTCTACTCAAAAATGAAATATTGAAATATTAAAACTTTATCGTGCATTATTGCCTCATTTGGATTGGTATAATATCCCCTCTAACTGAACCAAGTACTACACGGACATATTTCATCAATTTCTACATAATTATAAGTTTATGCAACAAATATCAGTTACAGGATCTCCACAATATCTAATCGGACTTGAAATGCTTTCGTTCAACTACACATTTAAACCCACAGCAAGACCTATATTGGCAAATCCGACTAAACCACAAACCAACAGCACCGACATGATCGAATGCAAATAACAGATTAGAAATTCTACCACCCTCAGATAAATAAGGGGAAAAAGGGAACAAACTTTACCCAACAACACCATCATGCTCATACCGAAAGAAATTTAGGTTGAATAGATAACACAAACTTTATCCAAACTGCACCACCATGCTCGATTGCAAGAAAGTTAGCTCGACTGGAAAATTTAACGGTACCCAGAAAATTTAAGTAAAAGAAATGAAAAAGAAAAAGAAAAAGACACAAACTTCATCCAACAATTCATACATTAGCCAAATTCAAGAAGCTCAAATCAAGCGAATCCAACATAAAAACAGAACTTTCAACTTTCCAAGAGCAGAAACTATCAAAAAACCCTAGACAAAGAAGTACCCAGATACGGAAACAACCAAAAAAACAATAACTTAAAAATCCCCAGCTCGAATCAGAACTCGAATAAATCAACTAAACGATTGAGCTCACCTAATTTTGCTAAAAGAGGATAAGCAGGAGATAAAAGTCAGGAAGACCTCCCTATAATGGCAGGAGGAGAGGGGAGGTTGGATATATAGATGTGGGCTTGCAATATCAGGCGGTGCTTCCTTTCCTCCTACTCCTAATTCCACAGTCTACAATCACCGTTCGATCGAGGGTTATCTGGATCAAAATGGGCTCTCATGACCTTAACTTTGGTCCTAGCCAATGCCATTGAAGAGTCTCAAAGGTTGCAAGTAGTCTTGGCCGTAAATTGTAGCATTATCATTTTGTCAACACATGAACGTAGAATAGTCGTGTGGGCTTCTTATTTGGACTTTGTAGATATTTTTTTATTAGGGAAAAATAGAAAAAAATTGTATTTATTATTTAAGAAAATTATGAGGTAATTAATAATATTGGGTATAAGAGATTTTTTATTTTTTATTTTTTATTTTAATTAGAAAGAGAAACTTGGAAGAAGTAGGACCTCATGTATTTGGCGGTATCTATGGTTAGGTACATTGTGATGTGAATTGGTAAAAATATCTTAGGAGAACTATGTCGGCTACCAAATTGTTTTTGGTTGAATTCATAAAATTCTAATTTATACGTATTTTATTGATTTTAGTAAAAATTTTAAATTCAATAGAACTTAAACAATTTCACAGTTTCATAATTGAAATGTTGAAAATTAAATAAAGGTTAAAACTTTTTTGAAAGAATATATTTTTTAGGTGCTTTTAATTTAATTGTTAATATAAGCAAAGTATGACTTTTTTTTAACGGAGGAACCGTCCGTTACTATCTTTTGAATGCGCACTAGATAAATTTTTGAATTGATGCAGTAGCCTGCAAATCACGTCAATCAAATACTCCATGCTAAGTAAGCTCTGTACGACAGACTCGATCAAGAGAGCATAAATAAAAGGATTTAAACACAAGATCTTTTGATCTCATGTCCCCCACTCCACCAACTCGATCATTCCCTACAAGACAATATGCGTAATATGGTCATGATTAAAGTATAAATAATAATAATAATAAGCATGTAACAAGAATCTTGTAGACATAACTAAAATATTAAGCTCACAAACAAATTATGCAATTTTCTCAAATTAATTCATATTTTTATTTCTAATTAGATCACACATAATTTATTGAATTCAAATTATATTAAAGTGAATCGAATTTATTATCTCCGCTGTTATGTATTAATATTTATGTGAAAAAATTAAGAAGTCATCATTTTAATAATTGTCATAGTCATCAAAATTTACATTATCTATGTAATCTTTATACATTTTAAATTAATTATTAGTATGCAATAAGGTCATTTATTTTATCATGTTCAAAAAAAAAAGGCCATTTATTTTATATTATTAGAATTGGGCCATAACTACCAAGAACTTGCCATTGTAAATCAACACTTACATTTGGGCCAAAACTGAGTAAAGGCTTTCAATAAGACTCCTTTTTCCCAGATAAGATCTTATACATTTACTTTCTTGCAAGTCTTAAAATTTTAGGATAAAGCATCTAAATCTCTACAGTTTAAGAAATTATTAAAATATATATTTTTTAAAATTCTCAAAAAAAATTCTTATAATTTTCAAATTAAAAAATTCTTTTTTAATAATTGGATAAAAAATACCTACAAAATACATGTAAAATGAATATCATTCGTAAACTAATTTAATGTTATTTATTTTATAATTCAATATAACTATTAAACTGGAACTGAAAAAATTAAATTAGTCCATACTAATAATATTCGATTAGTCCATATGATGTTTAGTCCATATTAAATTTTCGTCGATAATTTATAATAGTTTCTACCCTGTTGATAATTTGTAACGATTTCTACCCTGTCGATAATTTTCCGTTACTAATTCTTGCTTTTATTGCATTGTCATGCTACATATATTTTGTAGGAGAAGGGGCTTTTAAAAAAAATTGAAACTACAACTAACCATCCATCTCATCCACTAACGACTTGTGTTTTGATTCTCTCCATGTGTCTTTCATACATTCGTAGTAATTTACACGAGACTAAGCTTCGACACAACGTAGTACTTAGCTTCGAATGTTTCAACTTTTGTCGATTACGTCATTTTAGTAGGATGGCAATGACCGAACTTTAACTTCGAATCTTTCAACTTTTGTCAATCATATCATTTTTGGTAGAAATGGCAATAGTTTAGGTCAAGTTAGAAGCCAAATAAACCTAATCCTTCCTATTTTTTTAATCTTTTATTTAATAAAAAAATGAAAAACTAACATCATCTTTTAAAAAATAACGTTATTTTTTGTACTAATTATCGAACTTTAGGTTGGACTAAACTTAGAAAATTCAAACTCCAGCCTGAACTAGGCCCAAACTCGCTGACTTTAGGTGTTGCCCTCTCTAAAAATTTTTTTGCACTAATTACCGAGTTTTGGGTTGGACCGAACTTGAAAAATTCAAGCTCCAGCCCGAACTTAGGCCCAAACCTGTTGATTTTGGGTGTTGCCTTCTCTAAATTTTAGGTATATTGGATATACATCTGAACGATAAAGATTGAAAAAAAATTTGTCTGAAAATTGACCAAATAAATCATAAGCAATAGTAATAAGTTTGATTAAGTTTGAATTTATTAAATTTGAGTTAAAATTTTAATTAGACTTAAATGTATTTCAATTTTTGAAGTATCTAAGAAATTCAAATATATTTATTAAATTGGATTTGAATTTTTTTCAGTCAGAATGGCATCAAAACTTACTCAAAATCAAAATATATTTAGTCTCAAATCAATTCGAACTTAGCCGAGTTCAGGGATGACAACGGGAAGTCTACGAATTCAAATTCAAGTATTTTCAATGAATCGGCTCATATATTAGACCTAGGCTAAAGCTAACTTGAGATCTAATTTTGCTTATAAGAGTGAGCTTTTAATAGGCTTGAACAGCCAACCACATTTCTTTGTGTTCTCCATCTTCACGAGGTTACATGAGTTCTATTAAGCACTACAGCTCTGCAACTTATTTAAGTTTCTCTGCCAAAACTTCTTATCCTTCCTTTTTGACAAATTAATCTATTTCACTGTTTATAAATTGTTTTTTTATTTTTAAATTATTTGGAAAACAATTTGTTGCTATTAGAAATATTTAAAAAATATTTTTTATTCTGTTATTTTTATCTTATATTATTATATGATTGACTAATTCAATCTTTATTATAATCTTTTTAACATTTTCAATATTTTAATACGATAAAACATTTGTAGAATAAATAAAATATAGAGAGATTTATAATGTTTCTTTTATTTTATGTACAAATAGAATTGATAATGAATCAAATTGAATATGATTTTAAAAATTTTTATTTCAATTAAACTTAAATAATTGAATGTTGTTTTAACCAATAATTTTAAAATCGAATCAAAAATTAAACACGTAAGATTCTGGTTTTAAGGTTTAGAAGGTTCAAGCGGTATTAGATAGTAATAAAATTGGTAAAAAGTTAAATAAAATTAAATAATTTTTAAAATAATTAAAGAAGACTATTGTTAACCGTATAAAATGTAAAGTTTAATTAAAAAAGAAAACTATTAAATAAAAATTAATTGATTTATTTTAATTTATAAAAGTTTATTAATTTACATAAATTGTTGATAATTAATAAACTAATCGATTTTTATAATAAAAATTATTAAATCAAATCAAATCAAACGAATCAAAAAAATTTTGATTAAAGGGAAACTACCGTAACAAATTACCCTACAGATTACAAAACAAGTACAGGGAAACAACTTCCGAACGTATCTTCGAGTAGGAGGCGTTGGCACCCAATAGATGCAGTGTCAAAATATGTTACACTAATGTCGGATTGTACGGCCTGAATAGTAAGCCAGTCGACACATTTATTGCTCTTTCAATAAATACGAGGATGAGCAACAATTCGAATTAAAATTTTTAAAAAACCATTATTTTTTAACATTTTGATCAAATCAATTCAGTGAATTGAATTGACCTTAAACCACCAATCCCTAGGGGGGACCCATGGGAGTTAAGGTTTTGATTGGATTGGGTGCGGTGTGAAGTAAAAGGGTTCACGAGATGCTTGGATGGTGTAAGACTTTCATCTTCTTCCGTCCTCATTCTCACAAACCTTGGAACATGCATTGTCAATAGCACTCTCTACAATAAATGTATTTAAATCAAATATTAAAAACTTTTTAATTTAATAACTAAATTATTAATTAATTATTTAATTTTTATAAATTAATTTAATTTTATAAAATTATAATTAATTATTTAATTTTTTTAACATTTTTTTTCTTTAATTAAATTTTAACTTTTTCAACAAAGAAAAATGATTTTTTTTCTTCTATTCTGTTTCAATTTTTTAATTTGTACTATATATTAATTTTATAACGATCTAATATCAAATTTAATCCTTTGACAACTAATAGAGTTGGGATGGAAATGTTAGGCGAGTTCAAATTCATCTTCACCTTCAATGCCCTCCTGTCTATGATCAGGAGGGCCATGCTGACTTTTAATGTAGATCTCCTTATGCTCATTAATGAAGCATATGTTGGCTAGAGAGAGAGGCCACCAATAAAATATTTATTCAATCAAGTTCGAATTTAAATTGTCTCGTTTGAATTTAAATTGTCTCAATTTAAAATTTAACGGGTCAAATTTTTTTAAAAGTTTAATGGCTAGAAGGGGAAAAATTTGAGTTCCAAATTTTTGTCTATTCTGACTTAAAATATTTTCACATGTATAATTATAATTATTTTGTTTCTTAACTTTTTGCTATTTTAATTCAAAGTAAAAAAATTTACAAATTTGGAATCAAACCAATTTAAGATTATTTAAATTGAGTTCGAATTAGTTAATATTAGGAATGTTTAACTAGTTTTAATAAATAGATTTAAGCTTTTTAAATATATTTAAAACTAAAAAAAACTCGAGTTTATGCCTGTTTATTTAAGTTAACTCAAATTTATCCTCCTTCGTGCATTTTATTTCGTAATTGTTTTAAGGTGTTCGATATTTTTAATTCTATATTACTCATCTTTGCATAACCTATTGTCTCAATTAACAACATCATTTTGATAGAAATGACTAAAATGAAGTAATTTTAATCCTTAGATTACAACATTGTGTTAATTAATGTTACTAAAATGAAATCGTTTTGTCATTGAAGGAGTTGGATTTTTAAAATTTTTGGATTGAACTTCAGAACAACTTCAGATTCAACTCCAATTCAAATTTCAATCAATTCGAAATTGAGTTATTAATTTCAGGTTAAATTGAACCGGATGACTTAAATTGTCAATCATATATATATCTTTTGACCCGGGCTAATATATGTGGAGAAGCATTGAAGATTATATATCTAGCTAGGACCACACAAAATCCTTTGTTTCCAAAATGGTGTTCCAACTGTGTGCAAGTTGACGTGACTCTCACATAAATGTGTAGATGAAATTAATTGATAAAGTTTGAACTGGTTAACGGAAACAAAGGATTTGATCCTAACTAAGATACGTAGAGTGTTAGAACATAATTTTATGAAAAAAAAAGGAAAAGATACGAATTTCATATATTAAAATTTTACTCTTTGTTTAAATGTTTTTATTTTTCTAAATTATTTAAAAATATTGGGAATAAACTCTTTACAATAATATAGTGACAATTGCCACATCTCTATTGGATCGTTTTAAAATTAAACTTATCACATATATAATATTCTCATCAAGCCACAATTTCGTGGATAAAAATATTTTTAAAATTTTTTTAATGATATAATGTATTTTGTTAATAATTTTAAAAATGAAATATTCTTTTAGACAAATAAAATTATAAAAGATATATTTTTAAAAAAATTGATAATAAATGGGATCAATCCTAAAATTTGAGATTAATAATTCAATTAAATATGATTTATTTCGTTAATTTCACATTATAAAATAATTCAATTAAATTATTATTTTTAATACGAGCTTATCGAAAACAACTACTTTATTAATTTGAGATAAGATTGCATATTATGAATTTTACGAGACCCGGGATGTATTGAAATGTTAAAAATATTTTTAATTTCACATTCAAATCATCAAATCAAATTTTATAAGCCAATCTTTTCCACTTAAAAGTTTTGAATTTACTTGGTAAGTTGTAATAATGAATTTTCCTATTCTGATTTGTTAATCCGTACCCATCTCCTCTGTTACTAAACAAGGCATGATATGTATCATGTTTAACTAAATTTGTCCCTGTTCCTTAAAAGTGCATCAGTTTAAGAACTTGCAGAAAAGTGATGTGGACCTACTGTTATCCTGAGATTCCATGTACAGCCAAAAATGGAGTAGAGATTAGTGTAACGTTCCAAGGTATAGCAGTAAGCATCTTTTTCTCTCTGCTTCTTGCAATAGAAAAAAGCCATTGCCCTTTTCCTTTCGCAACGTCTGCTTCACTCTTGTCTCCTTTTTAACTCCTTTTCTGTTTCTTCTTCTTCCCACAATTTCTCGAGAAATATAGAAGGAAAGATGCTTTCTGGGCTCAATGGAAGTGCTTGGACGATGGAGGGTAAAGACGAGCATGAATCGACCACAAATAACAACATTATCAGCAGCTGTGGTTTCATGGAGAGCAAAGAAGAAATGGGTTCGCTTTCTACATTAAAATCCATGCTTGAGGTAGAAGATGCCTGGTACGTGAATACTAGTGCTTCAATACAAAACCACCAAGATAGTATCAGAGACATCAGTTATTCACCAAATCTTGGTGAACCAGATAATTTATTGCTGCATCCAGTTGATTCCTCGTCTTCTTGTTCACCATCTTCCTCTGTTTTTAACAATCTCGACCCATCTCAAGTTAACTACTTTTTGCAAGCAAAGCCTAACTTAACTTCACTCCTTAATGGAGTCTCCAACAACCCTTTAGAGAATGGGCTCGATTTGGGCGAAATTGGGTTCCTTGAGAATCAAGCAACACCTGCAACAACCACGAATGCCTCGACTTTCCTGAACAGGGGAAATGGAGCTTTAGGTGGTTTCGCTGATTTTTGCTCACATAACCAAATTGTAACTCCTGATTTTTTCACTGATCCACAATCATTGACAACCCGAATCATCCAATTTTGTGAAAATGGTTCTGGGTTCACTGGCTTCAGGGACTTTGATGAGAATCCAGGTACTAATATGTTTATGAATAGGTCTAAATTGTTGAGGCCTCTTGAAACTTTCCCTTCAACTGGTGCACAGCCCACTTTGTTTCAAAAGAGAGCGGCCTTGAGGAAGAACCTAGCTGATAGTGGGAGCTTAGGGGATTTAAGTGGTAGGGTTGAGAGAGATAAAGGAAAGGTAGAAATGACTCCATCGAATGAAGGTCATGAAAAGAAGAAATCGATACCAGAGAGTAGTAAGATTGAGGACTTGAGCATGGACGGGTCTGGTCTGAACTATGATTCTGATGAGTTAACTGATAATTATAAGTTGGAAGAGATTGGTAAACCTGGTGGGCATAACTCAAATGCAAATAGTAGCATTCAAGTTGATGGTAATGGTGATCAGAAAGCTAAAAGAAAAGGGCTTCCTGCTAAGAACTTGATGGCAGAGAGGAGACGACGAAAGAAGCTCAATGATAGGCTCTACATGCTGAGGTCTGTCGTCCCAAAGATTAGCAAAGTAAGAACTTCTGTTCTGCACACTTTTCTTGTGATATGGAGTGTCCTTAATTTTGTTTGCGTGTGAAAGCTTAGTTCTTTATTCTTTACCTGTTTCATCTTGTATTTGGCATGTCTCAGTTGCAAAGCTGTATTAACTCCTTTCACATGGACACTGAATTAAACTTTGAAATTCACCATAAGCTTTTGAAATTTCTCCCTTCAAGAGACTTTATCTTTTTAGCTGCATCTCTAGAGGAGATTTAAGTTTGAACTTTGAACATTAGCATTGAACATTATGTCTGTTTCATATCTGGCCATACTCTTTGATGACTACCGAATTCAGGATTAAGTCCTGTGTTTTTGGATATCTTTGGTTTAACAAACTAATGATGCTTATCATCCAAATTCATACAAGATAGATGGAGTCTTTACTCATTTTTTTCTGAGAGTTAAATCTTATAGTTTATGTTTTAGGTTTAAGTACGTCATCTGCTAATCATATACGCACTGTACCATTTCTTTGTCTCTAATTTTACTGGTCTTCTTGCTACTATGCGATGAAGATACCCTATTGAATCCTGTTTTTGCTGCTTACCAAACAAAGCTGCAACTTTGTCCAATTTTAATGAAACCTTGCATCTAGTTTGATCGAAGTAAGATTATCATCTGGAATAGGCTTTTGATTTTTCTAAAACTGATATCCATTCCATTGCCATTCTATGTTTTGGTGGTAGATTTATTTTCTTTTTTGTTACATTTATTACATTCTTTCCTAAAAGGTTAATGTTTGGGGTACTTGAAGTCTTACTAAATCCTATTGGACTAACAAATTCAGAGGCTGTCTGCATAAACATTGAAGATCAGATTGTTGTGCACAGTTGCATCGATAAATAATGTATGTTTCAAGTAGGTTTTCTTTATTCAGACTGATTGAATCATAGTGGGTTACACAACAAGGTTAGTCCTCTCCTTTCCTCACCGGAACCTTTCCGGTTATGTATTTTCGTAAACCGTGTGTTCTTGTTCAATGATCGGTAATATGACCTCGAATATTATGCCAGTCGTGAAGCTTTTATGTTCAAGCAGATGCCTTACTGCTGATCAAATAATCTTAAGCTGTTTCTAAGACCTGTTAGTGTAAAATTGTGGTTCTTGTGCTAACAGATGGATAGAGCCTCAATCCTCGGAGATGCAATTGAGTACTTGAAGGAACTTCTGCAAAGAATCAATGATCTCCACGATGAATTAGAATCAAATCTTCCTAGTTCTGCATTGACACCTACAACGAGTTTTTACCCATTAACACCCACCCTGGCAGCCCTGCCTAGCCATATCAGCGATAAACTTTGCCCGAACTCGATACCAAGTCCAAATGGTCAACCAGCAAGAGTAAATCCTTCTTATGCTAAGTTTATTACAACCTCTTTCTGGAATCAAGTCCATGATATTTCGAAATTACCTATGTCAATGTCATCTTAACATTTAGGTTGAAGTAAGAGCAAGAGAAGGAAGAGGTGTAAACATCCACATGTTCTGTGGGCGCAGACCAGGTCTTCTACTTTCCATGATGAGGGCTTTGGACAACCTTGGACTTGATATCCAGCAAGCTGTCATCAGCTGTTTTAATGGCTTCTCCATGGATATCTTCCGAGCCGAGGTAACGTTTCGTCTTTGTTTTCTTTGTTCGTCAAACTTATTGAGCTACAAATTCCATTAAATGACTTGGGTTCTTCCATTTTCTTAGCAATGCAAAGAAGGGCAGGATGTGCATCCTGAACAAATTAAAGCAGTGCTTCTGGACTCTGCTGATTTCCATGGTAGTATTCTGTAAGAACTTGGAGAGAAATCTACCTGGACTGGGCAAAACTCCTATTGTCTTTTACTATTTTTAAACTGAAGTGCCAATGAATCAATTTTAACGTAGTTGGCTGACTTTTAGGACTCAGTGCTGCTGAACACTTCTGCAGAGAATTTTATGTCATTTTCTCCTTGTTTTGGTCTTTTATATGATTTTCTTTAGAGTAAAAGACACGTAATTCTCTATAGTTTAAATACTTAAAAAAATCTTTTAATCCTTGAAAATTTTAATTTATTTTTATAATTTTCAATTTTACAAAACAAGACTTTCTATCAAACTTATTTATATAGAAATCATACATGAGAATTTTTTCAAACTCATTAGATCCTTTGAGAAATTCATGACCATGCTCAAACATATACTTGTTTTGAGCACAAATTCGACAACGAATTAAAATTTTTTGGTGATCTTCTCTATCGAAAAATTCGTTTTAAAATTGTCAGTCTTGTATTCACCCCTGAGTATATGTTTGTACGAGAATCACACAACAATAGATTAACATAATAAACAAAGAAAGATTGATACAATAGAAGCCTCTCTGATGTCGCATGTAACCCATCAGATAAAAGTACATTTTATAGTGCATTTAATCATTCAAATATTATTTATATAACAATTTAACTCAATTTTTTAAATCAAATTAAAATTGAGTTATGGCATATATTATTATTATTTAATTAAATTTTAAGTGTGAAAATTTTGAATACAAAATAAAAAAATATTAATAACATGTCCTTTAACTCGCAGTGGTTAAAATAGAAACACAATAAAATAGTAACACATTTTGTTTCTTAAATGATTACTAAACATGATTATTATCAGATCTAATACACTTCCTTCTGTTTTTGTTGTGGATTAGAACTTGTAACCACCTTTACCTACCATAACCAGACCCAGTCCTAAGTTGTTATCTTCTCCACAACTATCCCAAAGAATCGGATTTTGTCGTGAAGCCAAACTGAATACGGTTAAAGCATTGCACGTTTTTCTCCATTCAAAGTCTTACCCTTCAAACTTCGTATTTCCAAATTGCAATGGCTAAACATAAGGCTTTCAGTTTCAGTCTTCCCTCACCCATGCCTAGGATTAAGAAAGTTGTAGTTGTCGGGTTCAGACAGCTTACCTCAATAGGATAGGAACACGAATAACGACAGTTTCAATTTTCATCCTTATCCTTTCCTTGCATACGAACCACTCAGCATTGTTTCTCCTGTCATAAACCAGTGGCCCGGCAATCACATGGTAAGAACTGGCAACAACATCACTTCAATTACTGAGAAACCTGCGTAAGAGACTGAACTGACTGGTGGGTCTGGTCAGTTCCTGCAAGTCTACTCACAACCACTTGCTTACCTTCATAAAAGTGCCCATGACCCACGATGGACTGTAATCATATTCTGTGACCCAATGAGGCAACGACCAAGTCCAAGCAAAAGTTAAACTACAAATAAGTTGAAAATATAACAAGAACACGGGTTATGGAAAGTTGGGAATACGTCTGCTAAAAGACAACACTAGATATATAAAAACTTTACATTAGGAGGTGGGATGAGGGTAAAAACAGCTTATGTACAGGGTGGGCGATTGGGGAAGAAAAGCAAAGGCTATAAGTTATAGGATTTGCCTTTTGCTCAAGGGGTACACGTGTTTTGATATTTATGTATACAACAGAGCATCGTTACAATACTAACAGTCCATAAAAATGTCCAAAATTGGATATATTTCAACTTTGTGCCATCCATTTCTGAAACACCAGCAAACTCGCCATCTTTGATTTGTCATACTCGCCACAAACTCAAACATTACCCAAATTAAAATGATCAAAGCGCTGCTGCCCGTCCGCCCTCTTCCGGCATGGCGGCTGCTTACCTGCTGTGAAAAGATAAAAAAGATTAGCCACCACCAGCGATCTTCATTGTGGGTGTTATCATCGAAATGACCAAAATGTAGGATAGCTTGAAAAAAAGCTTTTTTCTATGACGAACACAAACGAACCAACATACCTACAACATAAGGGATGCAAACTTAACAATCTTCTGGGGTAGATGCCAATGGATGTCGCTGATATTTCACTTCCTTTGCGTCCATATCATCTGGATCCGGCAGGCTATCGTTGCATTTTGAATTCAGTGTACCGGGATTCATCTTCTGCACCTCATCTTTGGTATAGATGAAAATCTTACGAACCATGCCAACAAATTCCCTGTCATGTTAGGCAATGTTGTCAGCAGTCAGACAAGGTAAATCACATGAATTGTGTGTCATTGACTAATTCAAAATAAAAGTAATTAGCAAATATGTGAAATCCTTACTGCCAAGGATCATCTCCAACAAGCATCATATCACCCTCATCATCAGTGTACACAATCAGCCAATCTTTTTTGGGCGCCATTAGCTCACCATCAAATTCAAACAATCTGTCTAATTCCTTGATCAACTCTTCATAGTTGTTGAATTTTGCAAGATCAACTGACCTACCAAGTGCTATTCCCTGCTTATGAACCTGTTTGTGAAGAAAAGTACCAAGTCTTAGCACATTTAACCATCACCTCCTTAGCATTTGAAAAAGAAACAGAAAAATAACCTTAGTACAACTTCTAGTAGAACCATTTTGAGCTTTTCCCCGGGTATCTCTTGTGCGATGATTTGCAGAAAGATATTGTTTCTCATATTCAATGTCATCAACCATTTTGGAACCCTTGGACTGTTCGGACTTTTGATCGGATTCAATTGCACAGTGCTGGTGACTCAAGGAGTGCATGGGAACCACTGGCTCATTCCTCAGATGTCTATGAGAGACTGAAGGCTCTGGTGTAACAGGACTACTGATGAGGGGAATACCAAAGAGCTTACAATTTGAATCCACGGATTTTCCATTCTCCTGTTCTTGCACCAGCATGGGTTGGGTCGCAAGATCTCTTGAATGGTCATGGTTATTGACATGACTTGATGGTGGAGGCATCAACCAATTTCCATGCAATGTCTGCAACCGGTGACCATTAAGTTGGGGATACTCGCTGAATGCACTGCATCTAGCATTACTCTGTGGTTGGCAAGTCATATCACCATTGGGAGCATGAAGCTTTGCGCTCGACTCTGACAACTTGAGTGACAAGTTTGAAGGCATCAAGGACCATTGGTTTGCAAGCAAGTTAAGCCTGCCATCCTGATCTAGCCTTCTTGCTGTTTTTGCAGTTCCTGTTGTTTGATCAATGAATGGTGGACAAAATCCATGGGTGGAATCAGAGTTTGCTCCAAAGCCTGCTAGTAAATCTGTATAAGTAAACTCATGTCTCCCTGATGCCATCCTGTTCTCCAATCCGTATTTTCTTGGTGCAGAAACCACATCAACCTTTTCATCAGCACCTGGAGGTGGCCAGATGACAGACTTCTCAACATTGTCACCTCTCAAGGCTGAGAATTCTTGGCCTTGAAAGACCCTAGAAAACCCACTTGCTGGTGCAGGATCTACATTCACCTTGGATGGACCTGAGAACATATAAGGGAAGCACACTCAAACCTGATTGGACGTACATGGAACCTTAGGAAAATGCCTAGAACAAAACTACACAACTATTACCTTCTCTAGTTAGAACAGATGAGTCTGGGGATGAGGGCACCGCATTAGCTCGGGGCCTCTTTGGTCTGGGCATTGGAAGGGGATTTAGTGCAGGAGGAG
Organism: Erythroxylum ulei; assembly: GCA_027564395.1. NCBI lineage: Eukaryota > Viridiplantae > Streptophyta > Magnoliopsida > Malpighiales > Erythroxylaceae > Erythroxylum > Erythroxylum ulei. Next base: position 55,468,233 of record JANITX010000008.1, read on the forward strand.
CCAGTGCAGGTTCTATTTTCCAGGGCGAGACCCTCTCTGGTCGGGGTATGGTTGATGTTTCATCCCACCTCACCTAACCGCAACAAATGCCATTTGAATTCTTTAGCTGTCATAAAGGAATTAATGCAGGTCAACTTTTGCACAAGAATGATACCTTTAGGCATCTCCATTTGGACTCCCGCCACCTTTCAGGATCACCATCTTCACTTCCAACGATAGTCCCAGTAAACCTACGACATAAATCAATCGATGATCAAAACAATCCAACTCTCAAAATTCAAGAGTAAATCTATAGACACAAATTTCAACTAAACTTCCTAGAAGCAATAATACCTTTGCTCTGGAGCTTCTTCACCTTCAAACCTCATTTTGAACCTCATCCCAATAGTGTAGTTATTCTTCATGGATTCCATGTACTGATCAAATGGAACTATGAACTCTGCCGGGCTTGTCCTGTATCAAACAAACAGGTTATACAAGCAGAAAAACCTTCTTTCAAAGTGGGCCAGCCCTGAGGGAGGGTGTGAGATTGTGTGAGGATTGGAGGCATCGGATTCCCAAATTTTAGCTAACTTCCGACCAAGCTAAGGAAGTTATGATAAGAAGTCAAAAAAGGTACCTTGGTTTGTAATATACAGTAAACAAGGTCCCTGTCGTGATTGCATGCCAGGCTGTGGCGAGCACTCCAAGATGCATGCTGTGACTAGATATAACGGATGATGGCACATTGCCCTGCTGCCTCATTGCTCGTCTAACACCAACTCGAAGTTCTCCATTTTCGCCTCTAAAAGTCAAGTCCCAAAATAACCCGTTTTAGACAATTTAGAAATGAGCTAGGAAATAATCCACCAAGTACAGCAAGAACTACCAACCTTAAAAATATGAAAGCGTCACCAGCAACAAGCCTTTTGGAGCTCACAAATACACTCCAACCACTTTGAAGCAAGTGCCTTCTAGGTTGACCTGACACCATCAATATGATGTGAATTACAGATTCATTCGAAAGATATGCCTCGCTCCCACAACTAAATTGGGTAAAGATCACTTCGTAGAGAGGGCCAAAAGGGAACATAAAAGACAACTAATTATGTCAGCCAAACATATAACTTATTTACCCCGAAATATATGGCGGAACCTCCATTCATTTGCATGCAAATCCTTAGCAACCAATTCTTGTGTGGGAGGCTGCCTCGACATATCCTGCCACAAACCAAAGACTTCATCACTTTAAACCCAAATGTTAATTTAAGAAAATTCGAGTCACCACTTGTCTCAAGCTGTAAAGCTGCAACTAACCAGTGGAGGCAAACATTCATCAGCATGTCGTCTAAGAACTGAAAATCCGCCATGAGTACTGGTATCTGAGGCGGTCAGGGTCTTGCAAAACGAATGCACATGAAACCGTGGTGGAGGTGATGGGGAAGGCTCCTTTTCCACTGCATTCTCGTCTTGCTGACATTAAAACATGGCATAAACAGGAACAATTTAGCTCCAAACGGTCACTAATGAGTCTAATTCCGCATATACAACAAAAAACCAAACAGTTACTTACGTTGTGCTCAGGTAGTAAAGTTACTTGTGCAAACACCTCATCAGTATCTGGTTCAGCCTACAATTGGTAATTGCATGCATATGAGAAGATATCACAAAAACTTGAAAGGAAAATAAAAAACACTTGAAATTCAAAGGACCCCTCGAAGATGCAAAGGAATCCAAACCCCAAGTCTTCTCATCACACACACCTTTAGCAGAACATTGACAACGCGACAAAGGATCTTTGGAGGAAGATCATAGATTGGCATTTTCTGGTCAGCTGACTGGTTTGTGGACGCTTCCACCTAATCCATATCAATAATAAACGACTTAGTCCATGAGCAGAAAAGAACAGAAAGTACAAGGACGCAAATCAGACTCATGTTGAAGATTTATATAATTTTGTGATAGAACTACTAAAACCAGGAGAAAATGAAAAACAACTAATAAACGAAAATTGAAAAAAATAAACGTAAAATCTAATGGATAAATCAGGAAATTTCAGCGAAATTTTTTAGGACAAGATTATAAAGTAGACCTGTTCAATGTGCCCTTGAGGGAAGTAAAACACGCGCTCTCCCTGTCGAGGAACTGTGACCAGAGGACCGGCACAAGCATGCCATAGCTCCCGATAAAGAGCCGCTTCAGCGTCTGAACAACACGCGCCGTCAGAATCACGCAATCAAAGCACGAAAACGGAGGCAAATTTTTAGCACAGATCACCTCTAATTCACCGATAACAAAAACAAATTGAGGCCGGAGTTTACCTTTTGAATGCGTAGAATGAACATTTTGCCCCTCCATGCCACTCCTCCCGTCGTTAGGTTCGCTATAACCCGAAGAAAAGCAATCTCCTCTAACAGTACCACCGTTATTTCTCATAGAAACGTCAGAAGAAGCCATAAATCTCTCGTTCTTTAGCTCAGATCTCTACTCTACATACACAAACCCCAAACTCTCTTTAGAATCAACCATAAATCTCCTCTCAAATCAACCATGTCAATCTGTCTCCCTCACTTGTTTATCTCTCCATCACAGAAACCTCGCAGAACCACAAATTTACACTCTCGCCACCAATTTCCTTGATATAACCACCAATTCCCTTCTCTCTCTCTATCTCTGTCAAGTCACTTTCTCCGTCCTCTGCAACCACCACAGGCTTTGCTTGAACCAGAAATTGCAGCTCGTTGCAGTCGCACAGTACTCCGCTCTCTCTCTCTCTCTTTCTCTTTCTCTTTCTCTCTGTCTGTTGGCTCTGGGGAGTGGTGGAGACTTAACCAGACTGGTCAAAAACTGCGCACAATCATTTCAACCGCGGTCAATTTCTAACCAGTCTTCCGCCACCGGCAATTACCGGTAACTCGACCTCTTCAGCCGGTGGACGAAGGACCATATATAAAGCGACAGGAAGGAATGTGGCTAATTTAATAAAGGCGGCTTCTCAACAAACGGGGTTAACGTTGCCGTTAGCGAACTGGCGGTACTTCGGGGTTCCTTCCTTCCCACTCGAGACAGACTAACGGCGTTATTCCCGACGCTTTGTAGGAAGGCTGTTGTGTTTTTACGAGGGAAGTGGCTTTGTCGTGCTATTAACAGGCAGGCTTGGATGGATGTGAAGTGGATTAGTGAGGCGCACAGTTAACTCAACCCCGGCGCACTTTAACCTCGGGTTTGCTTTTCTCCTACTTTCTTCACGTCTTTCTCTGTACTCACAGTCCTGCGCGCTTCCGTGCGCCAGGTGTGGTAGGGTACCCATCAACTTTCGTATCGTTAATCTCGCGAGATTTTAAAGATAAGGTGTCCATCACTCCTTCTAATTCCCTTAACTTTAGGACAGGGATATTAATTAATGAAATAGAATAAAATGAAACCAAACGAAACAATTTATAATATAATAAAATATTATTTAGAGGTAGGGACGGATACACATTGAGGGTAAGTCATGTACATTGAGAGCAAGTGTAGGCACTTGTCCTTATTACCTCTAAAAAATTTTATATAAAAATATTATTATTTTAAGTTTTGATCTAATAAAAAAATAAAATTTTGCCTCCATTAATTTAATTCAATAATATAAGACTATTTTAATTATTTTTCTCCCAATCAAAAAATTCAGTAATATAAGAGCACTTTAAATATTCTGCCCCAACTGAAAAAAATTTCTAGATCTGCCCCTTTTTAAAAGGATAGAAAAATTCATAATGTAATGTAATGAAATATTGTTTTGAGAATAGAATGTAATATATAATAAATGATTAGTATACCCCTAATATTAAAATGATTGTTACAAGAGATTTAACGCTATGATTTTAAAACAGAAATTATGTCAAATTAAAAAATCACGGTTCAAGTCACAATTATGACAAATTTTTTTATATATTTTCTATTATAAATTAATAAAAATTTTACTTGAATTCATCTTGTACCTTAATGTTTTATTTGAAGAACAAAAAAT
>JANITX010000008.1:55520310-55539818 GCA_027564395.1 Erythroxylum ulei
GATTCTGCCATAATCCTTAACAAATTTTCTGTAATACCCTGTAAGTCCAAGAAACCCTCTTATTCTCTTCACATTCTTAGGTATAGGCCATTCCACAATACTTTTGACTTTCAGTGGATCCATAGCTATTCCTTGATCTGAAAGTACATGGCCTAAGTATTCCACGGATTGCTGGCCAAATAAGCATTTCTTCTTGTTCGCATACAAGTGATTATCCAATAATAGTTGTAACACCCAGGCTAGATGTTGCAAATGCTAGTTCCAATCTGAACTATAGATTAAAATGTCGTCAAAGAAGACTAAAACAAATCTGCGCAGCAAAAGTTTAAAGATGAAATTTATAGTAGATTGGAAGGTAGCAGGTGCATTCATGAGTCCGAAAGGCATTACTAGGTATTCATAATTTCCTTCATGAGTATGAAACCTAGTTTTATGGACGTCCTCCTCTTTAACTTTAATCTGGTGAAAACCCGATTTCAAATCTACCTTGGAAAAGCACTTGGCCCCATGTAACTCATCCATCACCTCATCTATTACTGGGATAGGAAACTTGTTTGACACCATAAGTTTATTCAAAGCCCTATAATTAACGCACATTCGCCATGATCCGTCTTTCTTTTTAACAAGAATCACAGGGCTTGAAAAAGGACCGACACTAGGTCTGATGACCCCTACTCCTAGCAACTCCTTAAGCTGCCTTTCTATCTCATTCTTGTGGTGGTGCGCATGCCTATAGGGTCAGACACTTACTAGTTTTGCCCCTTCTTTCAAAACAATGGCATGATCACGGGTTCTTTTGGGAGGTAACTCCTTAATAGGTTGGATCATTGCGTCAAATCTGGTTAAAACAGTCTGCAATTCTTCTTGTTGTTCTGATTCCAAAGACCCTTTCCTTCGGCTACAGCCTTTCTAATTCCCATAGACCAGAGTAATCCTTCAATCTCCACTTCCCCACATGTGATCATCTATTGTAGAGCATGCAGAATAGAGTCTTGCATATTAATTCCTTGCAATGTTACTTCTATCCCCATTCGGTTGAAAGACAAAAAAATTCTCTTCCAATCTACCTTGATCACCCCTAGTGTCTTCAACCCTGCAATACCTAGTATTAAATCAGGTCCCCTAGTATAGAAACATAAGCATCCACACTAAATTCTGCTCCATTCACTTCTAGCTTAACTTCTTTGCAAACGCCTTGTGAGAAAGATCAGTGCCCAACACCTAATCTAACTCCAAAGGTTCGAGTATGAGTAGTAGGGATTCCCATGCCTTAACCAATTTACTCGAGACCCATATTGAACCATCGATTTAAGTTGCTCTATCGGGTTTCCCTCATCCTCTCCTCCGTATCGGTTAAACAAAAAACGCTTGAAGTGTTTCCATGTCATGCAAGGCTCCAGCTCACATATGGATTTGAACCAGTACAACGTGGTTCCCTCCATACATATCTAAACTATCGGCAACCTAAGCTTAGCTGGAATCTCATGAATCAAGAAATAAGATTCAACTTGTACAACCCATGCAAATGCGTCTTCACCATGGAACGAAGGTAAGTCAACTCTTCATGCCGCATTTCTATACTCCTCCCATGCACGTTCTGTAGCCGTTGAAATAGTGCGGATCTCCTGTCTGTAAGGCTCTGACCCATGTACCAGTTTTCCCCCTCCAGAAGAAGAAGACGCGAGATGGGTCAGCGCTGGTGAGCCTTCTCCTCCATCTCCCATACTCTGCTTCTCTGGGTTTCTGGACTTAAGAGTTTGAAATCCTTCTCTTATTTCTATCTGTAGTTGGCCCTGGGACTTTGCTAGCATCTCAACGTGCTCAGCTACGTCTTGAGATCCTTCAGTGTGGCGTCATGTGACTTCACCATTGCTTCTTGGGATGAAATCGATGATTCTTGTCTCCTAAGAGATGCTTCCATTGCAGATACTCTAGCTTCCATACGTGTTTGCATACAATCTCTACTCTCTTAGTCTCTCAATGAAAGACCAATTGTTAGGAATCTCAATAGAGATTGTATTATTGATAGTATAAGATGATAACAAGCTGGAGCTATGCTCCCCCTCTTAGAATGAATTAGGCCAATATTCCTAATAATGATTACAAAAAATTGTTGTTCTTCTCTGTCCTCGATGGGCAGCTATATCCTCCCTTATTCTCTCTCCATAACTACCTTCTAACAACTTGCCTACATGGCAGCTGACACTCTCCCTTTTTCCAATTTGTTTCTACGAGTATAGGTTTTAATGGGCTTAGTTGGTATAGATTGTTAATGCTAGCGAATGGGATCTATCCAAAGGTAATACTTTCCCACAATCTGTAAATGCAAGTAAAACATACGTGAACAGCAGTCCAGGGTGCTGAAATGAATGAGTTTTGTGCTTACTGTCGATCCTCTGCATTCATTATGAACACATACTGTTTCGTTCAATACTCCTTCCATCATCTTTAATTAGTAATCTTTTTTGTAAACATGTAAAGGTTTTTACCTCACCTCTCTGAATTGTAGTATTCATTTTTCATGTAAGATTTCATAATTATTCCATCTTAGTTTATATTTAAATTGATCGAACAACTTTAATTATGGATTGTGGATCAGACTTTGGTAAGGACATCAAGAGTTTAAGGAGAAGACTTTGAAATCGCATATAAAAAGTCGGGTATCACAATCTTATATCAGAAAAGAGAAAAGAGGTGAAAGTCTTTATAAATTTAATCAACTATTTTCATGTCTAATTTTATTAAACCTGAATTGAAATTACTGTTGAATAATCAGACTTACAAGCAATCAGGAAATGGATAAAGACACTTGCCTTACTGATGATCTAAAAGTTTTGGAGCCTTTTCAGACAACCTCAAAGAAACTGCTGGTTTAATCCAGTCTTAATCAATTCGTCCAAGGAAGAGAGAGTCAAATCCAACCTAAGTCCAGAAGCTATGTGTTGAAGAAACTAAACTAGTAAGGCAGGCCGGGTAAGAAACTCCAAGGATCATATGTGTGCTGAAGAGTGGTACAACTAGATCATTGAACAGATATGTAAGAAATCATAATTGGTTTTATACACCTCTGCACCTAACAGATGAGCCTAAACTGCAGAATGTCCAAAATGATCAATTTGCCAACCAATTCTAGGAGTCATGTTAAACTCTTGCTTGATGAATCTATGCCCCAAATTTGTATGATAAATCACGTCTATATAATGTGTTGTTGCCTCATCATGCGTGCACATATCTGATATCTCCATGTCTGAAGAATCTAAACTATACAATATCGACTACTGTCTATGAACAAGGAGAAAAGTGTACGTGGGTTTTATGCTACATTAGCTTAAAGTTGATCGGATCTGACAAGCTTCCTGACTTTGTTTTGAACACTCCTGTTCTGTTCTCCCCACCAGCGCTGGGGAAATTCCTGTAAAGTACATAAAAGAAATCTTTTCATAGTTTGTCTTATCAGTGAAATCTTTGAGAAACACTGGATTCAATAAAAAACTGATGAAAAAACCTGCTCAACATATACAAACTTGCGGTTTTTATCAGCCAACAAGGCAGGAACCAGAGAATCCTGTATATTTTGGACACAGGTTCCCTGTAGAACACATTCAAAATTGACCAGTCACTCTGAAGATTGACAAGTTTCATTAATGGAGGCTCTAAAGAGACTGAACAAAAGAGAGAACCTGAATGGATTTGTTGGAACCAACGTAGTGCTGATCAACAGTCTTCAATCAACCAACACGAGGCACCGAGTGAACTGTCGATCTTCCCTGGAACTATTCTGGAAGTCGTGTTGTAAGTGATGTACTTGGATTCAAGACACAGAATCGGCATCGTCGTTACCAGAAACAACAATACAGGCCACCATGTATGGATTTCCATGTTATAGCTTGGAGAGTAGCTAAGTTTTGGAAGGTCAAACTTACGCACTGGCCAAGGTTTAAACATTGAAGTGTATGCAAGAAGACGAGAAGAGAGACAACTGGTTTTTGTTTTGCTCTTGTTTGATAACGAGATTATGGAACTTTTGTATGTCTATATCGTTTTCCTTCTGAATTGATGTTCTTGGATGGATGAATTATATGATTCTTTATTATACTACAGCCAACAATTCCAGTCCAAGTTTTAATTCCTTGGACGATTTCATAAACTGTTCAAGATGTTAATTTAATCAGATGAACTTATTGGATTGAGACCAACTTAGTCTTTTCACTGTAACAAAACAAGAAATGGTGTACTCAACGTGGAGGCAAATCCATGTCTAATCTGCATTGCCTTGCATGGACCTTATTTAGAAGCAAATTCTATGAGGAAGGTACGGATTTCCATTGGAGAAAGCTCAACGATTAGTGTTTCTGGATCTACAGGACCTCCTCTCACCACCTCTGGCTCTTCCCCAGAATCTCCTTCTACTTTCCAAACCAGTCTCTTCTTCTCCATTTCTGCTCTTTCTTGGTTTGCAGATAAATTTGTTTCTGTGATCTTGTTTACCTAATAATTCAATAAAGATTGAAACTTTACTTATAATCATGTACTTCTGGTGCTAATAAGCCTTTAAAATGTCATCTTTGAGCGGCCATTTTCTCTTACCTTCTTAAAAGGAAAGACCCTTTTCAGCTCAACTCTTGCCATATTCGAGAGATCTTTGTCCTCTCCAATCTTGTATTTAAAGCAAAGAAATTGTTGGAAATTGAAATGGGAACAAAAGTGGGGGATCTCTGAATATGAAATTTAAGAAGTAGAAACTGATCAGTACATACCTCATACAAGTGTGCCAACCGAAGTAGCACCTTTCTGTCCTCCAATTCCTGCAGTTTAAGAATGAGTAAGGTACTGAACTATAAAAAGATTAATGGCAAGGTAGCTTATTTGGCAAAAATCAATGAGTTCTGTCTTTGAATTGAGAGACTGAGACTGAACAATCTGCTTGAAAAACACAGGCCTCTGGAGTTAACTTTTACTGATTTTATGTTTATGCCTAAGACAGTCTTCAATACCAAAGAAAGTTACACACCTGAAGAGTTATAATTGCCACGTTGTCAGGTAAAACATAAGAAGAATCCATCCCAGAAAATTTTGTACCACTGGACTTTGTCCAATGATCTCCATCCTGCAAAATGTTTATAATAACATGAGAATAGGTGAACATAATTTAACAACCTAAATGCATCAGAGCCCTGAGTTTCACCTGCTCTGCAAAGGCTAAGAGGAATGGAGAATATATCTCTTGACCATATGATCGACGCCACTTAGCTCCCTCTCCGACAGGATCAATTCTGAGGTAATACTTTCCCACAATCTGTAAATGCAAGTAAAATCGATTTAAGCAGAATGTTTAAAGAGAAGTCTATACTGCAGAAGTGAAATGTGCTTACTGTTAATCCTGTACATTCGTTATTAACACAAACTGTTTCATTCAGTGCCTCTGATACACCTCTATCATCATCCTTGAGCAACCTCCTATAGGAAAGACAAAATCATTTATTCCAGAAGTTCGACAATAGTGTTAGCTTATCTACTTGCAGAAAAAGATTTTAGGAAGAACCTGTGGACCATGATTTCTAATTGCCCATCAACAATACTTGATCCTCCCACAGCTCGATCAACCAGAATGGATACCTCTGAGGTGTTATCCTTCATGTACATTCCAAGATTAATCTGAGGTGATGAAAACAAACATAAGGATGGCTGAAAAAATAATCAACTAAGCAAGTATGGGCAAGTGTGAAGAAGGTCAAAGTACTACTAAACTACTGTCTAAAGCCCTTATCATTTTTCTTCATCAGTTGCATCTCAATTTCCTCTCGGTTTGTAATTCAGTAGCCAAATTTAGCGGTTCCATTAGGCTAGCGATATCTATGTATTATCAATAATTTCCACAAAACACAGTAAGATGATATCTTGAGAAGTTACATATCCAGGACTTTATGCAACAGCATATTCACTCATTTTCCAAGCAGAAAAGCACTTAATCAGTAACTATGGTCCGAGAAGGTGTCTGGGAGGTTACTACGTGACAACTTTCTAAAAGAAGGACAAACGATCTTCAAGTAACTGACTGTGTAAGTGTAATCCAGTCATAAAGCATTTTTACCGGATAATAATTTCCTGCTACAGGCTGATTTACTTGCAGATCCCAGTCTTTTCTGTATTCTCGAACCTGCAAAAGAAAATTTCATTAACACAAAATAGCAATGTGACAATGGCCCTTTTAGAAAAGTTACCTCACCAAATAAGGAACATACCCTTTCAATGAAATCACGGCCATTTGAATCCGTATAGAATCTTTTGTTGTTTTTTGTAGTCGTTATGATTTTAGTTATGATCTCTTTGCCAATACCATCATCAATCGGGATCGGTCCAACCTGATGTTGACAAAATCGGTGAGAATTGTTCCTATGGCACCGTTTACTCTCTTCAGAGAAACATTAAAGGTGAAAGCACGGACTTACATTAACAAAATTTTATTAGACTTACAGTGAACTCAAACTCAACATGTTCTTTTCCTTTGTATAATCTGGTTACCTGTTTATGCAACTATGGATCAGTCACAGAAAGCAATAGCTATAGAATATCACAAATCTTTGATACTTATAATTTTGAACTGTAAGATACACTTGTCTTATTGAAAATAGTTTCTCTTGTAGACTGTAAGTTAAAGGATGTCCTTTGCCTTACTGTGGTTGAATTAGCACCTTCCCTCAGCTCATCAGTTGCCACTTCAAGCTGATGATAAGCACACAACCTTCCTGATACCTTACATAATGTATCTAACTATACTAATATTTCTATTTCTGGACTTGGAAAGTTGAAACTTACAACTTGATTTTCATAATCAATTGCGGAATGAGACAAAATACCTGATAAATCCATGAATTTATTCGCTGATGTGCTTCATGGAGCAATGGCCCCCGCAAAATAGTTATATCAACCTGAAATATAGCTCAACATTTCATTGAGAGTAAAAACAAACTCTTCATGAGTTAAGCACTCCAGAGGATCTTTTCTACCTTTCCGTCAAATTCGATAGGATAGCTCCCATTCGGACGGAAGATATATGCTCCAGAGGCCTTCAGAAAGTTGAATTCCATAGTATTAAACAAATTTGTCCATGCCTAATGGGACAATGATACAGCAAAAAGGTGATAGTCGAATGAGAAGGTTTGTAATACCTGTGTATCGTTCTTGGTTGCCCCATACCCTGCATAATAGCCATATACTTGCTCCAGAGAAGCTTTTACCTTGAAGTACAGATTCAAACTACTCAGGTGCAAGCTCTTTTTAGAAATGTACCTTATTCCTAGAACTTAAGGATAAATATCCATGAACAACAAACATATCGGGATGAAGGAATTAGAAGGTAGCATACCGATCTTCTGCTATTTATGTATGTGTTAAGATTTCCTTCTTTCCTGGAATAAATTAATTTCAGATTTCCTGGCCCTATTTGGACTCCATCTGTTTTTGGTGATTCTGTTCTGAGGTTTTGCATGTCAGAAGTTGCAGCTGTAGGCATAAAGAGAAAAGGAGCAACCGGATATCTCACGTTAAAATCTATAAAAACCTTTCTTCTATGTAATAGCTACTTCAGGTCCAAAAATTACCATGCATACCACCTTGCTTATCAATTGATGTGGCGGACGAAATAATATAGGTGTTGAAACCCAGAGGAGGTACAGATGCAGAGAATGCAAGCCAGTATTTGGGAGTGACATTGGGAGAGATGCCCAAATATGCTTTAGAATAATAGTTTCTTATGCCTATGGAGGCATCCAATAAAGGTAAAAGCTGAGATTCAATTCTGTTTCCTCTCGAATCTTTAACCATGACGTTCTCATTTATAACCTACACCAAGTTAGGCCAGGTCAGAACATTGTATATAGAACATAAACACTATACATGTGAAGCTGTCTATCTTTCTCCAGAATTTGAAAGTTTCTGTATAGTTTCTGAAACAGTAGGCAATTCATGAGGACTATATACACATTATATACAATCTAGTTGAACGTGGTTTCTCTCCATGGAAACTGAGTTATTCAGGAAGTGATCGGACTTTTCGAACTCACAGGAAATCTTATAACATCCTCCTTTTTCCATCCCAAGGAATTGTAAACAACGACCACCTACAGAAGATATCATCACGATATGTGTTTTAGTGCAGTGAAATGACAATTCTACTCGAGATTGTGAAATTTCATTCTTTCTCCTTAGTCCTCACCAGGCTTTTCCCATTTGACAGACGAACCTCTGATGCAGGACAGTAACTTATATTCAGAAGAGGGCACTGAAACAGTTGAAACAAAAGAGAAAGCCACAAGTAAATATAGCATAAAGTCCGATTGGAAAACTTTCACTACCAATATAGCTCGAGGATGTATCAACTATGTTCATGATGGTTGATAAATGAGGCATGGAAGTTCTCATAATTGCAAGGCTGGAATGAACGACGATTGTACTTCTATATCTAAATTTGTGAAATTGTAAATTCCAACAAAATCAGCCGCCGGAAGTACAATCTAATTAAGGGATCAGTGTCTACCAAATCCTTAGAAGTAAGAGGTTGATACAAAGTGAAACAAGACAGAATTTAAGCAGAATAGCTCTTTTACCTGCTGAAACTTATTCACTTGATTGATGCAACCAGTTTTCACAGACGAATCTACTATGCAAGAAAGAGATGCTCCAACCACTTTCTCAGCCTGAAAGAAACATTATTAGACTTGACTAAAATTTAGCAATAAAAGCTTCTGGAATAGCGAAAACAAACCTCTGTATGACCTTTTGACAACCGTGCTGCATAATCATTAGCAACATGCTGCTTCTCTGTGCCAGAAACTGCATCATGATGTTGAACAGTTGCTAAAGCGTCGGCCAAAGATTCCGTGTTAGGTCCTGCTTTACTAAACCCTTTAAAAAATTCTAGTTGTCTCGCTGCCTGTATGGTCATTGCTGTTCAGTGAGCATAATTTGTTCAAGAATTCCCCAAGATAATCAATCTGGTCTTACCAAATAGTAGCCACTCAGTTTTCTAACATAACTTTTGAGGGCTGGTCTGCTTGTAAAATATCCTGTCCAGTAAGCATTTTCTTTGTCCGCATAGCTGATACATTTGAACCATATTGGACAGGTTAAAACTGCAGGGAGATACTAAATGCAAGTAAAATTCAATTGGTATTTGAATGAACTAACGGGAAGTAGTCATCGGTCTTGAGAGGCCAGGATTCCTTTGTCGAATGCTTAGCATCGGTATATATTGAAGGGGTTGAGTACAGGGCATTGACACGCCCATCCTGCAAGTATTTCAATCCAGAACTTCCATTAGCATCATGTGTTAGGAACTTAATATGATGAGATGACTTCAGAAAGCATCATAAAGGACTTTTATCAGAATTAGGGACGGCCCTAGGCAAGGGCTGGGCGGGCACCTCATAAAGAACATGGAACAACACATGAAAGCTACCTAAAGATATCATGAGCTGTCTCAGTTAGGACTAACCTGATTTACATAGTTGATAAGTTTGTCCATTTGCGTGAACCATGTCTCGGCATAATGATACTGGAAATCCGTCCCCATCGTAAACATGATGTGATCCGTTCGAGTTACGTTAGCCTGGAAACGGTAAGACTTACTATTAATATCAGCACGATACTGGAGTAGCAACAAAGATTAAAGAAATAATTCTGTAGGCAAGGTGATACAATCAAGTAGTTCTTACAACAGCTTCCACTCCTATACTTGTAACAGCCAAAAGATTATCAATAAGATACATGGTCCTCAATCTTCAAGTCAGTAAGTCTACGAATGGCAGGTGATATGCTATTGAATCTGAATAGAAGTCTTCAGAGCAAACTAGAGAGTTCAAGAATCAAAGTGAAGAAACAGAATCATGATCTTACTTGAGTCATTGCCGCAGATACAAATTCGTTCACTCGCTCGGGGACATTGTAGTCGAACAAATCTGTATCATCCTTCGACGTAAGAAGAGCAACAAGAATCACCATATTGAAGAAATATAAACTTAAAAGTGAATTGCCAAGAATTATTTACTAAAAGAGTCTGACTTGTGGTTTACCTGGACAATGGGGGAATCAAAATGCTCAGTATTCACTTCATAGTAGAAGTCACCTGGAGCTCCATAACCCTCAGGGAATGCATCAGCAAATATCTACACAAATGCAACTCAATAAGACAATTAATATGAATAATCAAAAAGTAATGAGCAGAAACGTTTGAAAAGAAGATAATTGTTGATTTGGATGTGTGCTTATATTATCAGGCATCTTAGACTGCATTATAGACAAAGAGGAAACAGGAGAAGATACTAACCTGTGCTGATGAACCAAGAGTTTTAGAGCCCCTCCAGACAACCTCAAGACTCTTCTCATTTTTCCGTTTAATCATGTCTTGGTAGTCGATTCGTCCGAAAAAAAGAGAGTCAAATCCAACCTGAAACCAGAGATTGTGTTCAATAAATTTGCTGGATATGAAGCTGCATAGCAGCTTTTATTTACCAACAAGTCCCCCTGTGTCTAACTACTCATAGAAGCAAATCCCAAAAGATCAAACTTGTCGACGAGTGATCAATGAGAAGATCAAAAAAGAAATATTCATCTGAATTAGAAACCTGTGCACCCAACAAGTAAGCCTGAACTGCAGAATGTCCGAAGGGATCGACTTGCCAACCAATTCTAGGAGTCACATTGAACTCTTGTTTGATGAATCTATGGCCCAGAGTTGTCTGATCAATCATGTCTATGTAATGTGCTGTGGCCTCATCGTGCATGCACATGCCTCCATTTCTGCAATCCGAAGATCCAGAACAACAATTTACAAGTTCATAAAAAACTGCTTCCCAGAACACAATGCATCCAACTCTATACATAGGAAAAGTGATAATATGATCTGATTTTACATAACCAATCCGCATCTTCTATGTTAATGAATATAAACAACAAAAAGTGTATGTATGGGTGGATTTTATGATACATTAGCTCAAGTTGACCGAATCTGACAAGCTTCCTGACTTTATTCTGAACTTTCTTGTTCTGTTCTCTCCACCAACGTTGGAAAAATGCCTGTAACATAGATAACAGAACCTTTTTTCATGATTTTTTCAGGAAATTAAATCCCTAAGGTAACAAAAATCGAAAACTATCTTCAAAGAATGAAATGTTCAGGTCATTCAAAACTATAAAAACCTGTTCAACATATACAAACTTGCGATTCCTATCTGCCAACAACGCTGGAATTAAAGAATCCAGTATATTCTTGACACATGCTGCCTGTAGAACACACCACCGACCAACAAATAGCAGCAAAGTTAGCAACTTTTTTCTCAAATCAACCACTGATATGTACTAAAACTACGTTAACGGAGGGGAGGACCTGAATGGAATTGTTGGAACCAACGTAGTACTGATCAATTGTCTTCAACCAACCTACGTCATCATGCGTGTGAGGCACCAAGTGAACGTTGAGCTTCCCTGGAACTATTCTTGAACTTGTGTTGTAAGCTATGTACTTCGCTTGAACGCACAGAATGTGAACCAATAACAGAAATAGTGGAAACCATTTCTGGATTGCCATGTGAGCTGAGGTTTAGCTTTGCAGAGTAGATATCACTTGGGTTGTGGGGGAAGAACTTGAACATTGGCCGAGTATAATAATTGAAGTGTTGGTGTTGTGGAGGAAGACAAGAAAAGGGACAACTTGTCCTGTCTTTGTCTTGTCTTGTTCTCTAGATTGTTGACGAGGATATGGAATGGAGTTTTGTTTTGTAGGCCAGCAGTATCTGTTGGAATGTGTGGATAATATCTTGGGGAAGGTATTTTAATGGCAGAATTTAGGTAGCAGTTTTGGGGCCTTGTTCTGGTTCATCACTTCCATGCATGAGTGCTTATCAATCTAAGACTTGTTCTTCTCTTTCCAAGTATAAATGGTTTAAATAGATATGGAAATGGGTAAGATAATTAAAAAATTATTTTATCGGTCAATTTTAAAATTTTGAATCGACTAATATCTTAGTTTAATTTTTAATTTTTATTTATTTTAATAACTTTTGTTATTAAAAAATAATAAATTAAGAAGTTTTTATAAACTTACATCAATTAATTTTTATTTAATAATCTCATTCAACCATATTTTAAAATCTTTAATTTTATTTAATCTATAATCGGTTTTATAATATTTAATACTAGTTAAACTTTTTAAACGTTAAAATTTTTGTCTTATCGATTTAACTTTCGGTCTAATTTTTAAAACACAGATTTGAATTCAAATATAATTTAATTAACGTTGAGCAAGGCACTTGTATTTCGATTCTGAGTCTATTCAAACTTCAAATTAGAGTGACATCCAATTGTTTGACTCAAAATTGGAATTAATTTCTTAGACTCAAATTTGATCTGAAATTCAGTTAATTAAATTTAATCTAGATCAAACTTGAATTATCATTCTCAACTAAAATTACATGTGAATAAATAACATATATCAAAAAATCTTAATTGATTATATTTTGTCGTGAATTTGTCATGTGATTTAAGGATATAAAATAACTTCAACACTATCACATTTGAAACACTCGATCAATAAAATTTACAATAACAACAACAACATTTAGTATAAATTTTGTTGGAATGCAGAGTTTGGGGAGATCCCGTAATATGCAGTCTTACTCCTAACTAGTAGAAAAATTGTTTCCAAATGACCCCGTGTGAGTGAATGAAAATGAAAATAAAAATAAAAAAGAATACAAATAAAATCTAAATAAATAAATAACTATAAAATTAGAAAAGAAAAAAATAATAAATAATGAAATAAAAATACTAGGAAAATAGATAAATAATATATAGTATTAAAAGAAATAAAAGAGATAAAATAAAATAAAATAAAAATATTATTAAAAGTAAAAATTATAGTAACACTAATAATTATAGACATAATGATAACAGCACCACTAAAGAGAATATTAAATATTCTAAATATAATACTAATAATAATAATACTAGGACGAGTAATAACTGATTAGCACTTAGCTTAACTACAATAGGCAATAGGTAATAAGTAATTAGCACTTGGATTAACTATATTAGGCAATAGATAAAAGATACACGGTAGTTACAAGTGTAACACCCCATTTTCGAGTGACCCGAACCCGATATTGTTGGTGATATCCGAGTCTGTGCCCCGCGAGAGTGGCGTACTACATCAATCAGTAGAACTTAGTATACGATTTTTTTTTTGTTTCTTCATTTTAAGACATGCATTCGCGCGAAAAAAGCAGTAGACAGTTTAGACTGAGTTTTGACTGTGTTCGAGTGCTCTAGCATGCCACACTTGCGGGTCACGGATTCGGATATCACCTACGATATCGGGTTCGGGTCCTGCGAGAGTGGAGTGCTAGAACAAAGATCTCAAAATTTTGTAAGATATTGAAATAAAAGACTTACACATATGATTTTCAGTTAAATAATTAAAAATGTCAATTTTAGCCCGATTTAATTTTGGCCTAAGTTAACTGAACTGAACTGCAGATCAAAATTGTTTGGCTTAATTGAGTCACGGGCAGTCCGTAACATAAAAAATGATGTTGTTTTATATGTTAAAAAAAAAAAAGTTCGGCAACCTAACCCTAACAAAAACAGCCAATATTTATTCATTCTTTTAAATTTAAAATTGAATACCATTTATGACGACACCAAAAGGAATTGTTTAATAAGAGATTCCAATCCAATAAAAGAATCTACAGTGTAATGACAAAAGAAAAAAATCATTATTATTTAATATCTTAAAATTTTCAGTTCTAATTTTCATAATGTATGGTATTAAAATGTAAATATAAATTAAATTAAAAAATAATTACCCTTTTAAAAATGATCTTTATCAATATAAAAATTTGAAAATTTATTACTTTAATGATTTTAAAATAATAAATTACAAAATAAAATTTGTTATTTTTGAATATTAACTATAGTTAATTAGTTATTTTATTTTATTTTATTAAAAATAATTTATTTAAAACATATATTAATTAAAGGGTTAATTATAAAAATAATCCTAAACTAAATTTTGTAATACTAATCTGAATTTTAAAAAATTACACTAAAATATTTTTCTTGAAAGTGCTCCTTCGAAAGTTTGAAGAAGGCTCCTTCACTGCACAACTTGTTGAGCGTGAATGATGGTTGCGGCAAAATATCAAACACCTTGTGCACTGTTCACGCAAGAGTAAATCTACTGCACTGCACTTCTTAAACTCCTCCTCTGTTCTTGACTCTGTAATCTACTGAATGTATAACGTATGAGAGTTGGAAATCTGATTCCTCACACGAATTGGTGTATGTATGGTGTATATAGAAAAGAAGTGTTTGCTTTTGGACCCGAAATGAACTTCTAAAACCTTCAGTTTTTGTGTATGTGTTGCCTTAGCTACTCACTCTTCAATGCTACCGTAACTTCTGGAAAAATAGTTTGATGTTAAATTTTTCGTTAAATTAGATAACTTGATTGAGTCATGTTAGTTTTATTTATTGATCATATAACTCTAATATAAGATAGTTGTATCATGTACAAAATTTATTATTTAATAAATTAAAAATATGTTAATATTTAAGGATAATTTAATTTATTGTTTAAATAATAAATTCAATACATAACATAATTATTTTATGTGATAATTACGTGATAAATATATAAATTCAATATAATGAGTTTAATAAAAAAAATTAACGTCAGATTTTTTTTGCGAATGGAGCATTTTAATACATTTTTTAAAATTTGAACTAATAATCTAATATTATAAAATTTGGTAAAATTTAAGATTATTTTTTAGAACTAACCTATTAATATATCACGTTAAAATAATTTTACCGTTATTAAAAGCAAAATTTGAAAAACAGTTAGAAGAACTGTAGAAAAATAAAAAACTGTAGTTCCTCCGATGTAGGAAGTAGGAACTCAAGTGGTCACAAGTAGGTCAACTTCATTTTTTTTTTGTTTACAATTAAAAAACAAAAAAAAAAACAAAACTACAAGCTACAAATAGCGCAGAGCTCTGCGGTACAGCGCTCCTTGTTTGTCACGATGGAGGAGCTCCATTACGGTCATCGACGACTCCTAAAGAGTATATAGTCCTGGACTGGCTAGAGTTACGATCGACGCCAGACTATCGGCACACTGGTTCCCATCACAATGTACATGCTAAAGTGCCACCTCCCAATCACGTTGAATTAGCCCACGGGCACCTGTCACCAAGAGGTTGTCATCAGATAAGACTAGATGAGAAGAGGACAAGATGTTTATAACCTCTAAGGAGTCCACTTCGATTATGACTGGTTGATAGCCCAGAGTCCAAGCTAGAGTGAGCCCCGAATGTACTCCCCGGAGTTCGGCAGTAAGTGGTGAACCTCTTCCAATGTGTTGAATGAAACCACCGCACCACTGTCCTTGCCAGTCTCGAATTAACCCCCCAGCAGTAGCAGTGTTGGTTCCTTGTTTTACTGCTCCATCTGTGTTTAGCTTAACCCAGTTTTCGGGAGGTTTTGTCCATCCTACTAACCTACCCAGGGGTAGGCCCTGCGTTGGAAACACACAGTTTTCTGCTTGCCCGTTTGATCCATTCTGCGTAATCTAGAACTGCTCTGTTACCTTCTTCCAGCTAAGCGAAGTCAGGTTCAAAAACACTTTTGTTTCTCCAATGCCATAAAAACCAACAGGCTACTCCAAAAAACTGTCTCACTTAAGAGTGCTTTGTTAGATTTGATTTCACCCACAACCCCACATCCTGACCAAAAAAATCTGGATCAATCATCACCGGAAGAAATTTGCCCCATAACACTTTAACTCTAAGGCAATCCCTAATGGCATGGAGGGTGGTTTCCTTTTGGCCGTAGTGATGACAATTGCCCTCCGTGGTGACATGTCGTGCCACTCTTTGTTGATTAGTCAACAGTTTTCCTTTAGTCAATAACCAAAGGAAAGCCCTAATCCTTTGGGGCCCTACCTATTTCTAAATTAACTCCCAAATGTTATTATGCTCATCTGTGGGGCTCCCTTCTATGAGGTCAGAGGCTGACGCTACTGTGAAGCGCCCATGTTCTGTTTGTCCCCAATGTAAGGTATCTTCCTCTATGCCATCTACAGTAGTTGGGAGGTCCGCAATATCTAGGAAAACTGAGGATGGGAGGTACTGTTGGAACAAGTGCCACTTCCAGGTGCGATCTTCATTCTTAAAGTCTGCAACTGAAACGTAGAGTGCCCCTTCAGGGAATGGGGAGAGGGCCACGTGAATCAGGGGTCCCCAGTCCTTTAACCAATTATCCATCCAGAAGAGGATTCGCTGACCATTTCCTGACTTCCATTTTATACCTTGGTGAACGACTTGTCAAATAGCAGAGATTCCCCTCCAAGTGCTCAAAGCCCCCACCCTATCAATTTTTAGAGGGATATGATGCGGGTCGAGACAATATTTAGCTCTGAGGATCTGGACCCATAATGATGTGAGCAAGAGTAAGGATCACCATGGAGATGGCATACGTGACGAGGGCGAGCTTGTCATTCCAGTTGGACCTATGTCCAGAGTTAAGATCGAGAGATTCAAGGAATCTCTTTATGCACATGTGGGCCAACTTATGAAGAGGAAGAAGCTAGCTAAGCCTATTGGAGGAGAGCTAGTTGGATCACAGCCCAAATTGATCCACTTGTCTCAAATCCTTAGACCAGATACACTGGGAGCTTGAAGACAAGAAGACTTGGGCTATTTTAATGCTTCATCACTTAAGCCCAAGAACATATGGATCCAGCAGTGGCACAACACATCAGACTTATTTATTTAGTTTTTGGGCTTTGTTTTATTTTGGGCTTCCATGTATTTTAGCTCAACCTTTTATTATTTAACCTAGGTATAAATATGTGTCTTTAGGTCAAATTTTAGATGAGATTTGGTTGATTAATAAAATTTCAAACGTGAGTTCTTCAAGGGAGGCGTGAATATCTTCATGGTTACTTCAAGAAATTGATTTGCATCAGTAAGTAAGTACTTGCAACATAAATTGATTTCTGATTTCTTTGGGATTGGGTCTCAAACTTATGATTTGGGGTTTGATCAAGCATGTTCTTAGAATAGAAAGATTAGGGTTTTGATTCAATAGGATTAGGGGGTTTCAAGAACCTTGGTTTCTTGGGGTTTTCGTATCATATAGCATAGGATCATACAGTCTTATAAGGTCTAACAATCTTTCTGTTTTCTCAAAGAGGATATTTAGATTTGGAAATGGCTTGTTTAAGGTGTCATAAATTTTTAATATCTTAATTTGATAAAATTGAATGAAAATTTAATACCAATATCACTTTAATTTTTATATGACCAAATGATAAAAAATGCTCAAACGAAAAATTACTAAGTATTTTGATCGAAACAAATAAATAGTAGAGAAGGTAAATTAGAATTTTGGCTTATTTTCAAATATATATATGGTCAAATGTGCGAACATACGTTGCTTTAAGGAACTACAAATTTTCATTCTAAATGTTAAATAAAGAATGCATGTGGAAGTTAATTTTCTGGATGCACTGATTGTTTTTTAGTGTGTATTATTTTTTGGACTGGCTCTTTTAAGAATTTAGTTTCTGTTGAAGCACAAATTATCCCGTTAAATGTCAATACAAGAACTTAATTATATATATACATGATGTGTACATTGGTGATTCCTAGGAACAAATTAATGTACATTAAAAGGACAAAAGAATTGCAATTTGATCATAAATTAGCCTTCTTCCTAGGTGCATACTTAAAATTTGACGGAACCACTTCCATTGTTTTGAAAAAAAATTAAATTGCATGATACTTTTACCTGGTATATATAACAAAAAAAAAAGATATCAAAATTGTCTTTCATTTACTTCTTCTTTACTTTAAAATTATAAACAACATATCTATTAGTTAGGAGAAAGGTTGAGTATTATTGAACATTCTCGAACTCTACATACGTGCCATCGAAATTTTTATTAGATGTTGTTAATGTGGAATTATATTAAGCAAAATGTTTCATTAGCAGCTACTCTATATACCTTTTTTGTCCACTAATTTAATTTTGTCAATTTAAATACTACAATTAGGGACAAAGAATGACAAAGTACAAATATGAAATCTGTTCTATATAATGCTTGGGTCATTAATATCACTTGATTACCAACGCTAGTTGTGAACTGATGTAGACTATATGCCATTATGTTATTTAAAAGATTTGCATATGGTCAGATTTAAGGACAAAAAAGATATCATAGCTTCTTCGATTCTTGGAAGCACTTCATGTATGTGAACTGTCTCTTTGTTTAATTTTACATGGAAACAAGTTAAGCTTGATCATCCATTTAAAAAAAAAAAGTTGGTCTTAAGAATTTGTTGGTTATTAATTACTAGCCAAACCTAGGTGAGAACCACATTTGTAAATTTCCTAAAGAAAAGTTCAAGTCAGTTAGCAGGAATTGTCGCGTATACCCAGAACAAGTCATTAATCGTGAAGTTTCAACGGCAGGACTGTTTTAAATTGGAAAATAAGCTATCAACTCTCAATGGTAGACAAGTAGAACCTGACTTCTTTTTGGGTTGAGAAGAAGACCGCCATTTGCCAACATCTTACATGCAGGATGTTATGGAATGTGCTCATTTACTTCTTACTATATTTAGTGGTACAATTTAGTCGAGCACGTTTAGGGCTTAGGTGTTAGGGTAACATGTGCCTTCGTAATGACATGTACGCCTTTAATTGGAAGAAAAGGAAAATACATGAGATTGAAACCAATGATTTTAGAAAAATTTAACACTAATTAATTATTTATGCCCTTGCAACACTTGCAACCCATATCAATGATCAAGTTCTTGGAAGAATTTTCTTATCCTCGTCAAATAGTTGCTTCTTGTGCCCATTCGGAACAATGCAAGAGTTTTTAATGGCTTCTTGTTTTCTTTAATCACTAGGCATTAGAGAATACGTGCTTAACATATAGATAATTGTGATTTAGGATGTTGGATCGTATCATCTTACATCAGCTAGTTCTACAATCTTAGCCATTAAAAATATTTTTTTCTATTAAGAATATCCACTCACCATCATATCTATACATTGTATATCATTTTATTTTGGATATATATCTAATCACAACAAATTCATTCTGGTTTTATAGTATCCCAGCCACTCTCAATATACTTTGTGACTCGTCTGTCAACTTAACAGGGAGCCAATGTTGTTCCTCTGGTTTTCGCCTAAGACACATTTAGGAGGCGTTTGGTTTGAGCACGGGTTTTGGGAATGGGTATGGGTATAATAGTAGAAGGGAATGGGAATGGGAATGAGAATAGGAATAGGTATAAAAAATGATGTTTGGTTTGTAACTTGAGTTCTGTATTAATACCAATAATATTGTTGTTGTTGTTATTATTATTAATAATAATAAGATAATTAATTTTGTATAATAAAATTAATAATAATAATAAAAGATAATTAATTTCGTA
>JANITX010000008.1:55556309-55575311 GCA_027564395.1 Erythroxylum ulei
AGAAAATGATTGAGCATATAATTTTAATTAAAAATTAAAATTTTATCACATATTTGCAACATTATAATATTTTAAATTAAATTTTCATTACAAAATTTATATACAAAATTAGTTTAAAAATTTAAATTAAAATAAATTCATAAATAAAGTTATAATATTATCATAAATTAACAAATTATTATTAAGTGATTCAATAATAAAAAAATAAAAAAAACAAAAGAAAGAAACGGTGCAATAATGGCAAACTCAGCTCAGCCGCTATTGCCTTGACGAGCCAACCACTCACCGACACGAGTCTACCTATTCTCCTCTCCCCATTCTAAGGAATCATCAGCCGTCCACCTAAAAGTGAACGGCCATGATCCGAATCTTAAATTTTATCTCAACAGCATCTGAGATCACCCAAACCCCACCCTCTCTCATCCTATTTCTTTTATTTTCTTCCGTTTGTCTTCATTTCAACGCCAACTAACAGCACCTCTCTCCTCTCTCGCTTCCTCTCTCTCTCTCTCTAACCTTCAATCTCCTTCTCTCTCCTCCTTGCTCTGTAGACCCGAAGTCGAGTTGCCGGCGAGCGAAATCTTGCCGGAAATTCGCTTTGGCCACGTCGGAACCTCTTCTGGTCTTGGCTTTCTGAATCGCCGGTGTTGCAGAGTTGGGAATTGATGAAAGGAGAATTATCCTAAAATTGTATCTCTCTCTCTCTGGTTTTTTGTTCTTTCCTGTTTTTAACTATTAGGGATATGATTAGATAGAAGCATACAAAAAGGTGAAAAATTATTCTACTTTTTTTTCCTTCTCCTTCATCCTCACTCGCTGTCTCTGTCCTATGTGGGTGGGCAACACATAATAGCTTGCAATGCAAAGGGAAAGGGAGGTTCGCGTTGGGCACGCACGCAAAGATCCCTGGCTCTAACTTGTTCGTTTTTTTTTCCTTGAAATTCTGTTCAAGTTTTCCTTGATCGGTCTCGCTTTTGGGTGGTTTCTTGATTTTTTTTCCTGGGATTGTTTGCTTTCTTTCTCTATCTCTCTCTCCCTCGGCAAATTCTGTATCTTGCCTGATTTGAGCTGGGGGAGAGTGGAATTGGAGGTGGAGGTGATGTCTATGAACTTCTTTTGAGAGGTACCTTTCTGTTCTGAATTTTGTTCTGGCCAATTCTGTTCTGGAAATTTATTTATTTCGTAGAAAATTTTCTGGGTTGGGTTGGTCTGTAACATGGTGGGAACTTTTTTGGGGATGGAGTTCATAAAGTAGTTTAAAAAAATTGTTCGGGCGATCGGATTCTTAGTTAGGCAAATTTAGGTTCGTCGTTGTTGAGCATGTTGAACTGTATCTTAAAAATGGTTAATTTGAATAATTTATACTCCTGGTTTTATTTTGAGCTATTATTTTTGCTGCCACTGCTGACTTATTGGTTTCTGAAATTTCGGGAAGTGGAAAATCTAAGCCAAGCGGGGATGGGGATGATTTTCTGTTACATTTTCCCTTAAAAGTTTTTGTCATCAATTTAGCACCCTAATATTGTTTAGGATTTCTTCAGTAGTTTAACTCTTCCTATTTTCCTAATTGCATTTATAACCTTTTATGTTGAATTTGACGCACATAAGGTCGTTTCTCCTCCATTATCAGTCACCTACTTTCATACAATGTTATTTAAGTGTTTTAAACATTTCTTGATTTATCCATTTATGCGAAGCTGTTGACCTTTTGCTTACTTTTCAGGAGAAGACATATGAGCACTGTACATAGCCAGCAATTTTGCTTTTATATAGTGTATTTTACTGTAGACTTTTAGAGTTTCTTTCATATAAGCGTGCACCATGTCGTTTGAAATAATGGATCATAGGGGTGGTACGGCATCCACCCATTTCTTTGATGACGTTCTTTTTCCTGCTGAGGTAGGCTCTTCTCTGTTATTTATTCAGCATTATGCCTCCTATTTTTGGTTTCGTGTTCTGTATTTTCTAATCCTGTTGAAACAAGTATAATCATCTTTTGTTTCTGTTCTGAAGTAGTTTGATTGTATTGGGCAGAGACAAGTTGGGTTCTGGAAGCATCATTCATTGCCTGGTGACCAAGGCGAGTGTCATTGGCATTCCTACTTTTTTGAGCTACTTCTCTCTGTTGATGTTCAAGTTTTTTTTCGCTGATGGATCTAGCAATTTGGCTGTAAAGTTATCAAATGGAAGGACTTTGTAGCAAGTTTCATGGTTAGGCATTAGGATTACATTAGCTATGAAGACTCCTTAAGTTGAATGATTAAGGATTGATATGTTAGTTTCTCTTGAATGCTATGGTTTCTATTTAGTGAATTAGTATTCATGAGTGTCATTTCTCTTTAGCATGTTCCAATTTATATTTGCTGCACACTAAACTTTAGACCTTCACATGTATCTTTCAGATTGATGCCACATTATGATATTCATTTTGAGCTTTTTGTTAAGAGTGCATATGCTTTTTTGCAGTCAATCACAGGTCATACCTAGAAACTTTGAATGCAACTCATTCTATCAATGATTTTTTTGATATGAACAGATGGAATGATACCAACTCCCGGGAGCAAGTTGGTTGCTTCATCATCCTTGGACAGATTTTCATCTACTGGATCAAAGTCAGTGGATTGCTCAGGACTGTCACAGTCAGTTCTGGCTGAAGATCAGAAAGAAAAGAAAGTGATGGGTGAAATGAATGCTACTATGTATAAGACCGCAATTAATTCTGTGGATCATCATCCGAAGTCCTGGTCAAGTTTGTCCGCACAACCTGCAACGTATAACCTGGGAAGAAGTCTGATTGATAATAGTGGTGCCCAGTGGGAGAGCAGTCTATTCTCAAGTTCATTGTCTGATGTATTTAGTAGAAAGTGTAAGTCCTTGAATACGTAAAACTCATCAGTTTGAATTGTGGTTTCCGTTGCATGAAGCTATATGGCATGTTAGAACATACATTTGAACTGCTCGTGGGGAAGTCTTAAGCATGCCAGTGAACGGGTTGCATTATCATCTTTCAACTCCTTAAATAGTTTTTTCTTATCCTCTCAAATATGGGAGCACTGAACTGTTATTTCTAACCAGATGACTAACAAATCTTCTAACAAATTGTGCAGTGGGGTTGGGGACTGATAGTCAATCTCGCCAACCTGCTAAAACTGTTCAAAGTCGCCAGAAGGAAGAGGAGCCTTTTGAATCTCTTGAAGAAATTGAAGCACGGACTATTGGTGATCTTCTTCCTGCAGAAGACAGTCTGTTTTCCGGGGTCACTGATGAGTTGGGTCAAAATGGTTGTGTTTACAACGGTGACGATCTGGAAGATTTTGATCTATTTAGTAGTGTTGGAGGCATGGAATTGGAAGGGGATGAAAGTTCGATTGAGCGCCAACGAAAATCTGTTTTAGTTGGGTTGGTTGCAAATGGCAAAGGGAGTCTTAATGGCTCAACTGTTAGCAAAAATCCTTCCAAATCAATTTTTGTCGGGAATATTAATAATAAAGTTGAAGACTCTGACCTCAAGGCTCTAGCTGAGGTGCATGTTATTCATACTCTTCAGCTATTCATTTGATCTAAATTTGCAAGTTAACAAACTTACATTGTTTTGCAACCTTGTTTAACATTTACTTTTTGTTCTCTCAGGGATATGGAGAAATTAGGGCAGCCCGAGGTGCTTGGGGAGCACTTCCACCAAGATCTACAAAAGTTGACCTACATAATTCCTTTCAAAAGGTATATTGTTCTTGGTTTTAAGCAGTGCTCTTGTTGGTGTTATTGATGCACTTAATGCGAACTATTATTTTTATAAAAATGCTCTTGTTGATGCCCTTAATTTGTGCTCGTTGTCTTTGGTTTTCACTTTGATTATTTTGCATTTCTACTATATCAGGAGAATCCAGCAGGGAAGGATATGAACCAGGTCATGCTAGTGGTTTACAATCTTGATCCTTCTGTTTCAGATAATGAGATCCACTGCATTTTTGGTGCTTATGGAGAAATTAAACAAGTAAGGGTACTGGTGGCCATTTGATTTCATGTTTATAACGTAAAAGAAAATCCAATTTATGCTCTTAACATTATGTGGTTTTCAGATTCATGAAGGCCCACAAATTCATCAGAGAGTTGTTGAATATTATGATGCTAGAGCTGCAGAAGCAGCCCTTTCTGCACTGGATCGGACTGACATTGCTGGGAAGCAGATCAAGCTTGAATTAAGCCATCCATTTGGAACAAAATGGTACGGTGCCACACAGAAGTGGCACTGTTTTATAATCTCTCTTTATGTGAATATTGATTTTTACCGGTGCTTTGTTTGGTTATTACTTCATGGCTTTTCTCCCCCTTTTTACCATATTAAACACAGTTTTGTCTCTTTAACAGTTTTTGTTATACGTGACTTTTATTTGTGAATGCAGTATCAATTTGTTCCCGGGCTACTTTAGATATGTGCTTAATTTTTTATTTGGCTCCCCCTCATGTAACCTCCATGTTAATAATTGATCAATGTTCTTTTGCAGTTTTATTCAACAGCCTGAGCTAGAGCATGAGGAGCCCAATCTATGTCAAAGCCCTTTTGATGACTTATCATCCAGGCAAATGGGTATGATACTTTTTGTCTAGAACCTTCATTTTCATGGACTTCAGTTGTTTCACAAGACTCCTATTTTTTTTTGTCCTCATAATAAATCTTTTCTGGCAGTGTTTTCACCTGGTGTAATAGCATCTAGCAGCATGGAAAATGTATCTGCTCAAGTTTTACATTCTACTGTCCAGTCACCTGTGACTGCATTTATGGAGGCTCACCAGAGTTCTAGTGTGCCAAACAACTTGCCATTTCCTGCATCATTGTCATCTGTTGGCAAACAATTCAACCTTTGCGAAACTAATCGCTCATTGGATGAAATAAAATTCAGTATGCAACGCATGCCAAATTTCCATCCTCATTCCCTTCCAGAGTATCATGATGGTTTGGCAAATGTTTTTCCATATGGCTCGTCAAGCTCTATGGGAGGCATGCCTAGTAGTGTCGGTTCAAAAATAACAGAAGGGATCAACAATAGGAACATTGGAGGAGTGGGCTCGAATGGGCACCTATTTGAGATTAATGGAGGAGGTATTCAGATTATTATGATTTTCTTTGTGTTCCATTTTATGTTGTTTAACGCACTTTTAGATGAAAGAAGGATATAGTGAGCCCAATGCCGAAAATAAAAAGCTTATGATGTGCATTTTTTGCAACTTTCTTAAGCTCGATCAGTTATAAAAAGATGACTTGCTATAAAATTTGTTGTTGTGCCAGATGATTCTGTTTTTTGATTGATATCGAAACCTAAGGACTTAAATTACTCTTTACTCATCCTCAACTGCAGCTAATTCAAATTCCTCCTTTCATTCACATTTACTTTTGCATCAAGTGACATTATAACGTATGCATGTATATGGGTTTGTGTAAAAATTGCATTGCTACGAAGATTGTAATCAGCTCACAGGTTGACTGACATAGCCATATATTGATCCACCTATTCAGATAAGAATGAACCATAATAGCAGTTATTGAATGGTTGGAAATGCAGCATGAATTATTAAAAATATGCTGGAATTGAAGTAATTGTTCAAACAGTACTTAGGACTAAACATGAATAATATCTTTCTGGGATTTAGGTTTTTAATGTGACCCTTCATCCTTTTTTCTCTTTGAACATACAATTCAAGTAGAGCATTTGGTATTGACTTTCATGTTTATGTCCTCATTGTTATGTTTTTCATGTTTTACTGATTTTTTGTTGTAACTGAAACTTGTCCCTAGCTTTTGGATCTCCTGGAAATGGGAGCTGCACTCTTCCTGGGCATCAGTACATGTGGAACAATGGTAACTCCAGCCAACAGCATCAGTCAAACCACATGATTTGGCCAAATTCATCGTCGTTTATTAATGGGGTTCATGCTCACCAACTTCCACATATTACTGGATTCCGTAGAGCGCCTCCTATCATGTTGAATGCAGCACATGCACAACACCATGTTGGATCTGCCCCATCTGTCAATCCCTCCCTTTGGGACATGCGGCATGCTTATTCAGGGGAGTCTCCTGAAGCTTCTAGTTTCCATTTGGGTTCTCTTGGAAGTGTGGGCTTTCCTGGTAGCTCTCCACCACATCCTATGGAAATTGCATCCCGCAGCATATTCTCTCATATAGGTGGAAATGGTATGGACATGACTAAAAGTAATGGGCTGCATAGTCAGCAGATACGCCATATTTTCCCAGGCCGGAATCCAATGATTACAAATCCAGTCTCTTTTGATTCTTCTAATGAATGTGTGAGAAATCTCTCCCACCGCAGAATTGAATCAAATCCAAACAATTCAGATAAGAAACAGTTTGAGCTTGACGTTGACCGCATTATACGTGGTGAAGATAGCCGAACAACGTTGATGATAAAGAATATTCCTAATAAGTAAGCAAAATCCTCACTTCCCTTTCAACCGGCATTGACCAGTTTTACATTATAATTTTATTCACTACGAAGGTGATTAAAGTTTCCTGTGCCATAAGAATTTCAATTTGTGGTTATCAAACTATTCAGACATCAAAATATTTGTTGTCCGCTTACTTTTTCATTTTTGTTCATTTGTTCGTTGGTCTTTTATTAATTTTATCCAATCTGTTCTGTTTTCTACTAGATACACTTCCAAGATGCTTCTGGCTGCAATTGATGAGCATTGCCGAGGAACTTATGATTTTCTTTATCTGCCAATTGACTTCAAGGCAAGTAACTTTTTGTGGATCAAGCTTTTCTCACTTCCTTCTTTGGAGGGTAGGGGTTGTTGGGGTTTAGGTGTACCATTCATTTACCCCATCCCACACTCTTGTCACTCATAGCACTAATGAATATTTTGATTAAACAGAACAAATGCAACGTGGGATATGCATTCGTCAACATGATTGATCCTCAACAGATTATTCCGTTTTATAAGGTATCGAAGAAGTTTACTCTTTTGAATTACTCCATTCTATCCTTTGTGACAAAAAATACTATTTTCCCGCTCTTCACAGTTTCAGAAATGAAAAGCTAACATGATAAGAGAAAACATCATTTGCAGGCATTTAATGGCAAAAAGTGGGAGAAGTTTAACAGTGAGAAGGTGGCGTCTCTTGCTTATGCCAGGATTCAGGGTAAAGCTGCTCTTATTGCCCATTTCCAGAATTCAAGTTTGATGAACGAGGACAAGCGTTGTCGCCCAATACTCTTTCATACTGACGGTCCAAATGCTGGTGATCCGGTAAAATACTTGCCATTTCCTCGTGATAATATCTTAGATCTTTACACGTAGATCTGGTTCCTCACGTGATGAATGTGCTGTACTAATTTGGTAAAAACAAAATCTTGGCTGTACAGGAACCCTTTCCGATGGGTACCAATATCCGACCAAGATTAGGAAAACCTCGAACAAATAGCGGTGAGGAGAACCACCTATCAAGTTTGGCTGGTGGGGAGGACCCTTCCAATGGGACGGACTCGTCATCAGTTGGTGATTGTGCAGTCTGATCTGCACCTGGCACTAACTACATAAATCAAGAAAAGCATACCCACCCCCGAATCTCTTTCTCAGGGGTGGCCTGACATATCTATTTTTGGCTATAGAGAAGCACATTTTGAGAGCCAAGTGGGTTGCTTCCAAGGTGTTTTTTATTCCTAAAGAAGTTTTTGCTGCCTAGTCCTCCCAACATCTGTGAGTGTAGAGAATGGCTTTAATGAAGGCTGAAAGTTTTGGATAGCCATGACTAGACAAAATCATGTACAGAAGTTCTTCCCCAAAAGCTATGCATGACTTGAACAATGTTGCTCACTCTCTCTCTCTATCCCACTTTCTAATATCTTCTTTTGATGTAATTTTTCTGGTTCTGTTTCTGTTCTACGCCTGGATATTGTAATTGGTCAAGAATCAGCCTAAACAAAATGTAATTATCCTTTGGTTGTAGAAAATTTTGAAGTGCTCGTATGCTGAATGAAATAACACTCATTTCTTGTTCTCTTCTTACGTTTTCTTTGCCCCCCTCTCTTAAAGCTCATTGCTTGTTTGCACTCGTTATTCTTTAAGTAAACTTAAAGGTAAGGTTCATGCAATCATTTGTAATTTCTTTTGTATAATTATCGGTTCTAAGTTTGTTTTGTATAGTCATTAAATAAATGGTTTGAAGATTTAAAGTTAGGCTGGGAAAATCCTAAAATTTGCAAGTTTTATTAGAACAAATTTGTTAATTTGAATTCTTCAATTTGAAAAGTTACTTTAAATTAATATTTTCAAAATTGGATTAGAAGTTAATCAGATAAGACATAAGGTTTAAGGTTTAATAGGTTCAGTCGGTATTAAACTGTTGTATTGAATAAAATTGAAGAATTTGAAAAATGATTGAAAACGATTATTTTTATAAAATAATTTGAAGTTTAATTGAAAAAGAGATTGTTAAACGAAAATTAATTGATTTATAAAAATTGACTAATTAATTAATAAATTAGTTGATTTTCAAAAAAGAAATTATTAAACTAAATTAAACTTAAAAATTAAAAACAAAATTAAAAACTTGGTCGTTTAAAAGCTTTTACTATAAAATTAATCTAACCGGTTCATTTTTAAAATATTGCTTTAAATTAAATTTATTCATTAAATTCCTTAATTTAATTAATTTGTTATTTGTATTGAATCCTAAATGTGTGATGTATATAATTTTACAATTTAATTTTGAATCATACGTCTATAATCAGTTAACTTACTTCTTATAAAAAATTTTATAAAAAAAATTTACAGAAAAAAAAACTCAACTCATATAAGCCTAACTAAATATATGCTTAACCTAAAATTTAAATTAATTAAATTAAAATAGAATTTGAATACAACTTGAGTTTGAAACTCCTGCCAACCCTAGCCCTAGTCCTAGTCACTTGTTATGGAACTCCTCAGTTTTACTTTTTGGTGAAATGATTTCCCTTATTTGATGCAATTTCTACTCCCACACACCACCTCCAGATGCTTCGAAGAAGGATTGTATATGAGTATTTCCATCAAAATTACCAATGGACTCAAAGGTTATTGTTTTCCGGTGGATCTGCCGCCGGCGATCCTCCGTACGCAGACATACCTAAACCCATACGAGACAAGTCGGAGAGAAAACCGTACCTGACTCCTATGAAGGAACTGATTCGCAGAGCCAAGAAAGAAAAGGAAGCTAGAAAGGCCCAGCCTTGTAGGTTGCTTGAACGTCCACCCGAAAACGGATTGTTGGTCCCCGAACTCGTTGATGTCGCTCACCGAGTTTATCTAGCTCGTGAATCGCTCCTCTCTGGCCTCAAGAAACTCGTTCAATTCGTTCCTGTTCATCGTTGCAGGTACAAGATTGAGTCTTTTTGCATATAATCACCAGAACCGCAAGGTGTTTTTGGGAAAAGTGCAATATCACCCTCAATTTTTGAACTCTCTGCTGATTGCCTCATCACTCAACTTTCACTTAGCTGTTTGTCTAAAAGTTAAATCAGACTCCCCTCCTGTCTCTTATTTCTCTTCATCTTGGTTTGATTCCATTCCAAGTTGGACGATTTTGGATCCTTGTAGCTGAGTTCTGCGTTAAAGACCTTGAATTTCGATAGCTTACACTCGGCAAGTTAAGCTAGTTTTCGTTCCCTGTTTGCTTGGTCTAAATCTGGTTCTGTACTCAGGTTCTGCTCTGAACTTCATGTTGGTCCTTTGGGTCATGAGATTCGAACCTGCACTGGTCCAGGAAGTGGTTCTCGAAGTTCCATGCATGTTTGGAGAAAGGGAGGAGTGCGGGATTTGGTGTTCTTCCCCAGATGCTTCCATCTCTATGATCGTGTGGGAAAACCAAGAGTAGTGCATGATGAGAGACGCAGTATCCCAAGAATTCCGGCCATTTTAGAGCTCTGTATACAAGCTGGTCTAGACCTTGAAAAGTACCCCACTAAAAGAAGGACAAAACCTGTATATTCTATTGAAGGAAGAATTGTAGACTTTGAGCAGGGGCTAGAGAATGATGAGATTAGGAGCAACTTGCATCCTGAATATATTGATACTCAAGGAAATGTACACTTGGATGCCAAAGGTGATGAAGTAAGAAGTAACCTTGAGTTGGAAGAATCAAATGATATAATGACCCGCTTGAGGCGATTAAGCATTAGGACAATGGATTCATGGTTCGAAATGATATCAGGGGCAAAAATGATGATGACCAAATACAGTGTGTTAACATGTGGCTATTGTCCTGAGGTTCAGGTAGGTCCCAAGGGACACAAGGTTAGAATGTGCAAGGCAACTAAACACCAGGCTCGTGATGGTCAGCATGCTTGGCAAGAAGCAACCATAGATGATCTTGTGGGTCCTAATTACGTCTGGCATGTTCGACATCTGAATGGACCTCCACTTGATAACATGATGAAAAGGTATTCCGGCAAGGCTCCTGCTGTGGTGGAGCTCTGTGTGCAGGCCGGTGCTCCTGTTCCTTCTGAATATTGGAGCATGATGAGGTTAGATGTGGTTCTTCCTGATCGCGATGAAGTTGATATTGTTGCTTGAGTTGATGTCTCTTCATTCTGATGAGTCAGCTTATATGTGCTGTAACATTGAAGACTTCCCGGCAAGTGAGTGCATCATAGGCCGTGGATGCTGTCGATACTCGATAGTGTTCATAGTAGTGTGGAAATTTCTCACTCCCACTACTGATTTCAATATCCTCTGACCTTCATGTTGGGTTGCGCAAGATCTGGCAATTCTATCATCGAGTCAAGCCCCAAATCCTATGCTGCTCACTTTTGCTGATCTCCTATTTCGTTTCGGACAGCAGCTCTGAAACTTCTTTCGAAGAGGAGCAGCTTTTTGAAGGGCATTTTTAGTTGATCAGGTAGAAGTTTGGGATTCATTTAGCAGGGAAAAATGGATATGTTCTACAGACCATGATATAACAGCCTCAAGCAGACCAACCAATAAAACTTAACTAGCCGCCGAACCTCAGTTCATTGTACCACTCACTTCTCCAATTTCTTTTAGAGTGAAAATGGTGTAGAACTGCATACCGATTGGTATCAAGTGCTGTCTCTTGAACTCTTGCTTGTGTTGACACTTTACTGAATCTGTTAAGGCAATTCAGGGGTCTCGGCATCAAAGCAGCTATGTACAGCTTATAATATGGTTGATTGGCAAAGGCCACAATGGATGAATGTGCGGTACCATTGAAACATGCAATTGATTCATTTGCTGCTTGCAGCATGAAATAAGTCTCAAACTTGATCAGGCTTTGGGATTGTTTATTGGATTTTGGGTCAGGCCTCTCGAGTCTGAAGATTTAGGCGCAAAACTCGATTAACTCAGGTTTGGCCAGTTGATAGTGGGCTGGGCCTTGTCATATCCAGCCCTAAATGCCAAGTCCCGCTTTCATTTGGTTTTTTTTTGGAACAATAACGCATGCGCTCAGCGCATATTATTGAAATCCAATGTTAAAACGTCATACAAAAAAGGAGGGCATACCCCCCACTCGAAACCAGACATAGAATTATCTTTATCTTCAACGACGATTATCTTATTACAACTATCTTTCGAAATTTCATAACTTAATACATCACCATGAACAATGAAAATGACGATATTTGTGATATATGTAGATTACTCATTAAAAATATAAATGATACACAACAAACTCTTCAAGACTATCATCAAAGAACACACTTAGCTGAAGATGAATTACTGGAATATTTAATTAATAATACAGCCTTACAATACAATATTAGGATTTTAGAAGAACTAAACCTACATTTACAAATGATGATTGATATAATACAACTATTAGACGGTGAATTAGAATTTTATCAAAATTTACATAATGAACATATGCAAAGACATGGATAATTTATCAGATATTATTGAAATCGAACAACAAGAATCATTAGAACATGTAGAACGAAATATACAAAATCCTAATATTGTACTGTAAGGCTGTATTATTAATTAAATATTCTAATAATTCATCTTCAGCTAGGTGAGTTCTTTGATGATAGTCTTGAAGATTTTGTTGAGTATCATGTATATTTTTAATGAGTAATCTACATATATCACAAATATCGTCACTGTTATTGTCCATGGTGATGTATTAAGTTATGAAATTTCGAAAGATAGTTGTAATAAGATAATCGTCGTTGAAGATAAAGATAGTTATTATATGCGGCTTTTACTTCGAATTGTAATTCCTCTATTATTTGATCATCTGTAATTGAGATAACATTTATTGTATAACGTAATTCATCTAAGATAGGAAGATAATTATTATTGTGATCATGGGTTTGTTCAATTAAATCTTGATAATAAATGAAGGTTTCTAATCTTTCTTGAAACTGTTCATGAAATTCTCTTTCTTCGTTTTGTAAAGAAGTTCGTGCACTGATTATTAATTGACAAAAAGTACAGTTTAGATTAGTTTGCATGATTTTAGTAGGTTATATTGTTTTACATTGGTAGATATACGGGGCTCTGATACCACTTGGAGGTCCCCTTTTATTTTATCAATTTGCTGATTTAACTGTTGTATTTCTCGTACCATTCCTAATTGTAGTTTTAAACATTGATCTATCTGATCTTTTAATTGGAGTAACTGTTTTGTCATTTCTGAGAGTTCTTGTGTGATACTCATAATTTTTCTTGTAAATATTGAGATATAGCGGAAACTTGATTTTGAATATTGTCTAATTTTCGTTGATTATATTCGGTTGTAGGTTGAGTAATATGAATAGAGGATGAAGTATCTATTTCTCTGGATCGTGGAATAGCAAAAGAGTTTGATCTAATGAGTGGTGGTAAAGAAGTTGAAGGTAGAGAAAAAGAATGTCTTTTTGTTATTGGCTGAATAGGATATTGAATAGCTGGTAATGGTGTGAGTTTTTGTTGAATTTTGGTTCTAACTTTGGCTACTTCTGTAAACAATTGATCTAAATATATTTGTTCTGTATTTTTAAATTCTATGCTATGGTGAGAATTAGTTAAAGCATAACTAATCTGATAAGTGATTGAAAATGGATATTGTCCTTCGGTCATTAAGTTTTCTTTATAAAATGTATACGCGATTGTAATAGTTCTATTTAATTCTTGAGAGATAAGTGGAATTCCTAATTTTAATCTTGTGTTGAAATTAATTTTTCCATAAGCTAAATTACCGTTCATTATTCCTAATATTTGATTATTGAGATCAGTCATTCTTTCATCTAATATAGCCATTCTAATGGGAGAATCAATTCCTTCTTGAAATGTTGACTTAAATAAAATTTGTATAGTTGAGAGATGAATATATCCGATTTTATTTCTTCGATTTTCGGGCAGTGTTAATAATTGTTTGGTAATTTGATCTTGATCGATTAAATTAATCCGTATATGTCCATTACATTGATCAATTCTTACGGGTGTTTCATAAACCATTTTTCCATAATAAATAATATTTTCTCGGGTAAGTATGTTTCTAAAGATAGATGGTTTGTGAATATCTTGTCCGGTTTTAAGATTTAATTATGTTTTAGCTATTTGTTTCTTCTTATCATTTGCTATTAGGGTATTAATTTGGAAGGTTCCTAATGCTTCGGATAGTTCTAGGGTATCTACATCTAATACTGTTGATGATGATGTCATGTTTAAGATCTATTATAATGATAATCTAAATGCCTATCGTAGGTGGTTTGTAAAGAAGTTAATAGGGTTGTATATAGTAAAACTAATTGTCTTAATGTCTCTATAGCTTGATAATAGGGTTGGAAAGCTCGCCTATTTACTGAGGTAAATCTAAGATAGTTAAGTCTTTCTTCATAATAAGTAAGTTTGTCATTAATAGTTGATAGAATGTCCTCTGTATTAATTAATTGTTCTCTACAGAAAAAACAAATTTGACAATTACTATTCATAAGTCTAGATCTATAGTATAATATATAGATTCATATTCGTCTTCTGTATATTCAAAAGGGTTATATCTATCAATTTCACTATCACTATATGGTTCGTCTAATACTGATTCGTCTACTGATTCTACAAAAGGGTTATATCTATCAATTTCACTATCACTATATGGTTCGTCTAATACTAATTCTACTGATTCAATATCACTATAGTCAATATATATAGTATCTAAAGTATCTGTAACTCTATATCCTACTATGGGTAATTTAAATATTTGTCTCCATAGATAATCATAACAAATAATTGGAAATAATTGATATATATGAAAATAAAATGAAATGTCTTCAATACAAACATATAACAATGTAAAATATAAGAAGTATATTAATGGTTGCAAATAAATGAAACAAAGATAGTTTTGTAATAAATGAATAAGATAATTTAAACAATAATTAAAGAAATAAAATGATAATGAATGCATGATTAACAGATAAAATATGTCATTTGTTCTTCGGCTTCTTGTCTATCTTTTTTAATTGACTGATATTCATGTTCTATTTGATCTAAATATGCCTGAGAAATGAAAAATAGTTGATAATGATGATTCAGTTGAGCTTGATTAATAGTTTCTTTTAACTCTTGCATATAAACAGATAATCTCTTTTCTAACTTCGTACAGGTTCTTATTATAAACTTCAGATGTCTGATCTGATCGAAATACATAGTGGATCTTAACAGATAAGTCTACTAATGAGTTGTCTATACTCTTTTCTAGATTGAATTACAAGTTCTTTTATTTCATATACTAATTCTATTGCCTTGGCTGTTTCTTCCATAATGTGTCTTGCAATATCTTTGAGTTCGTTATCAGATGTTGCTTCGTAGATGCTATGTGCTCTTCTATTCTTAGCGGCATACATGTTGATGTTGTCATTAAGCATTTCTTCTCGATGATAGGTTCTTTGAATTAAGTGATTAAGGGTGCGTTTGTGTTCAAAGTAGGTATACTGATTCATGATGATAGACTGAAACAAAAACAAAAAATGATAAACATAGATTGAATAAGATTGAATAAACATAGATTGAATGCTTATACGTAAACGATGTTGATGAAACTAACTGAACAAAAACTTCGCATGTACCTTATATCTCGACTGCACTCAACGCCTATCCTCGGCTAAATGGCAAAGAGAATTTTGGAACGAACGAAGTGTTTATTCAAGAAAGCTCATACATACTCCGTTGTGAGAGGCTCCTTATATAGGGAGCGGACGCGAAAACAAACAAAGTAAAAACAGTAAAAGGAAAAGACTAAAGTAAAGTAAAGAAAAAGATTCGTCGGTTGAGACGACATAAAGCAAAAGTAAAGTAAAAAGGAAAAGCAAAAGAAACTGACACAAAGACAATTATTTACAGGACGGACGGGTTATTTTAACCCTACATGATGCTTTCGGTGATTCCTTTTGACTGCTTTACAACCGCTTCAATCTTCAATAATTAAACCGTCGGTAGTGGTTTCCACGCAGGAATCATTGTTGTCTTGATTGTCTTTATCTTTGCAGAGGGGACATGTGTGTAGTGCCCATTCATTTAGCTGCTTGCATATTGCACATTTCCATGCTTCTGTGAGTGCTTCAAATGCTCCGGTCATTTGTGCAAATGGTTCCATGAATGTTTGTAGAATGTGAATTTCATTTGTGGTGATAGGTGTTCGGTAGGCTGAAACCATCAGACAGTTAAATCCTTTGTAATTGATCTTCAAAAGTGAGTCATTGGTAACTCTCTGGCATTGGATGAATACTCCTTCGATGCAATTTAAATTGAATTGGTTAATTAAGTCCCACGTAAATGGATGTCTGGGTGCTGTTTCAATAGGTGGACAAGTTCCATTACTGATTCCAATCTGAATGTATGCAATTTTGGGTACGATTACTGCTGCGTCCTGAGAGGGTTCCTTAACTTCAAAAATAGGGTAGCTGCTGTAAAATTTGATATAAATTTCTCGATCCTTGGCAAATCTATCCTTATATGCTTTGACCGCTTGAGTAAATCCAACTGGGAAATCGGCTAGTAGACTGATGCTTTGTAGATAAATTGTGTCTATTAATCCGCTCTGAAATAATAAGTATGTTGCTAATGGCTCTGCTCCTGGTAGTATTATTGCTTTGGGTCCAAAACGGCCTCTATTTTGTGGGTAGTATTGGAAAATCTTCATTTCTTCAGTCCATTCGTTTAGTGCTTGGAAACAATCAATAAATGCTGCTGAGGTGATGAGTTTTGCTCCTTCCCTGATAGTATCCTTCTTGGGTAAAGAATTAATTCTTTCTAGGTCAATAGAATGTGCCTGCGGACTTGGAATTCTTCCTAATGTTTGCATGTGAGAAGTAGAGCTGCTTGCTGTTGCTGGAGTGGTTAATACTGTCTTGTATTGTGGACGAAGAGGGGGATTTTGGTAGTCATATAATGCTTTTTCTGCTTCGGCCTGGGTGGAAAAACTCTAATGTAAAATTCCTTTCTTTCCAGTAATGTGAACAGCTGCTTGATGCCATTCCTTGTAAATGCCTGCCATTGGTCCATTATATATAACATAAACTTTGGAGTCGGTCTCATGGTGTTTGGGCAGTGGTTGAATATTTGTTGGCATGGTTTGGGTATTGGTAACTGGTACTGAGGTGGTAGTAGTTGGAGTTGGTGTTGCAGGTGCTGGATTGACTGTATCTTGTTCTTCTAAGTGGGCTAGTGTAGATAAAATGCGGTTTATTTCCTTTGTGACTAAACTGGTTTGATGCTGTAATTCCACTAATTCGGCCCTTTTGGTTGCTAAATTATCCTTTAACTGCTGAATAATTATTTCCATTCTCTTGTTAATATATCTGCAAGAAAATTGTTAGAAGACTTTATATATTGAATATCAAAAGAATATTGAAGTAGTTCAATTTGCCATCTGACTAGACGACCTTGATTATAATTGGATCTTATATTGTATCTTATAAATCCACATAGATACTTCGAATCCGTTTGAATCAAAAATTCAACCGGTAATAAATCCACACGCCATTTTCGCAATGTCTTGAGACAAGCGAGTGTTTCCTTTTCATGAATTGGATATTTCATTTCTGCTTGATTGAATGTTCCATTGATATATTTGCATAATAAATATTTCCTTGTGTTGGGTGGTTGTGCCATAAGGCATCCTGCCCATGTATCCATACTTGCATCAATCTGAACCAACAATTTATCCTTACTAGTATAATGATAAAGAGAAGGAAGGGATTTACATATTTCTTTAAGTCTACGGATTGCTAATGTATCTACCTGAGTCCATGTCCATTGACTAGTAGTACTACATTTCTTTTGTAACGTTCGTCTTTCCTTTGCTAAATCTTTCAAAAATCCTTGATCAGATATATAATTTAATAATCCTAGAAATTGTTGAACTTGTTTACGATTGACTAATTGGTCTGGAAAGAGCTGTAATTTAGATAAGATATTTGGTTGGAGTTTTAAATAACCGTTATGAAATTCAATACCAAGATATTCTATAGATTGTTGTGCTATTCGTGCTTTAGATTTACTTTTCATTTTTACTAACTCCTTATTATACATTCTAGTTTCTCCTGCTTTACTAGTTTCGGGTTGTTCTCTCATAGTAATGTCTTTTTTATCATCTTGCATGTAAATTTCTTGATCGGATTCCCATCCGTATATAACTTCGTCATTTTCTTTGTTCTTATCCTGCTCTAATGTTGTATTCATATATTCGTGTGATGAATTTGTAAGAGTCAATTTATTAACTAGAGTAGTGAGTTCAGTTAATTGTTGTTGTATATTCCTCTCTACATGTTCTAATGATTCTTGTTGTTCAATTTCAATAATATCTGATAAGTTATCCATGTCTTTGCATATGTTCATTATGTAAATTCTGACAAAATGCCAATTCACCGTCTAATAGTTGTATTATATCGATCATCATTTGTAAATGGAAATTTAATTCTTCTAGAATTCTAATATTGTATTGTAAGGCAGTATTATTAATTAAATATTCTAATAATTCATTTTCAGCTAGATGAGTTTTTTGATGATAATCTTGAAGAGTTTGTTGAGTATTTTGTATATTAGTAATGAGTAATCTTCATATATCACAAATATCATTATTTTCATTGTCCATGATGATGTAGTATATTATGAAACCTTGAAAGATAGTTGTAATAAGATAATCGTCTTTGAAGATAAAGATAATTATTTTAAGCTGCTTTTACGTCATACTGTAATTCTTCTATTATTTGTTCATCTGTAATTGATATACCATTAACTGCATAGCGTAACTCGTCTAAAATAGGAAGATAAGTATTATTAAAATCTTGATTTTGTTCAAGCAAATCCTGATAATGAATAAAAGTATCTAATCGTTGTAAAAACTGTTCATGAAATTCTCGTTCTTCGTTTTGTAAATAAGTTTGTGCACTTGTTATTAATTGACAAAAAGTACAGTTTATATTAGTTTGCATGGTCTTACTAAAATATATTGTTTTAGATTAATTGGAGTCCTAGGCTCTGATACCACTTGGAGGTCCCTCTTTATATTGTCAACTTGTTGATTTAACTGTTGTATTTCTTGTACCATTTCAAATTGTAATTTTAAACATTGATCTAACTGACCTTTTAATTGGAGTAATTGTTTTGTCATTTCAGAGAGTTCCTGTGTAATGCTCATAACTTTTCTTGTAGATATTGAGATATAGCGGAAACTTGATTTTGAATATTATCTAATTTTCGTTGATTGTATTCGGTTGTAGGTTGAGTAATATGAATGGAAGAAGAAGTATCTATTTCTCTGGATCTTGGAATAGCAAAAGAGTTGGATCTAATAAGCTGTGGTGAAGTAGTTGATGGTAGAGAAAAAGAATGTCTTTTTGTTATTGGCTGAATAGGGTACTGAATGGCTGGTAATGGTGTAAGCTTTTGTTGAATTTTGGTTCCGACTTTGGCTACTTCTGTAAACAATTGATCTAAATATATTTGTTCTGTATTTTTAAATTCTATACTATGGTGAGAGTTGGTTAAAGCATAACTAATTTG
>JANITX010000008.1:55702808-55713069 GCA_027564395.1 Erythroxylum ulei
GTGTGCCGAACTGCGTTACCAAATTTTCTGGTGTTGATTTATTTTTGGTTCTTTTAATTTTTCTGATTTTTTGTTTGTCAGAAACGAATCTGAAAGTTCGCGAAATTAACCCCCTTCGGTTTTTCACCACATATTTAGCTCTGTTTTATTTATTTATTATTAAATGTGTGGATGCCCTCAAATGGCACAAGGTGGGTATAGGGATTGTGGAACATACGATTTCATCCCCAATAAAAGAACGTCGTTTCAAGTTATCTACATTAAGTAGATAACCCCCGTAATATACTCAACATGTATATGATTTGCACTCGCGTGATTTACGTGAACGGCCGGGTACTTAGTATCACCCCTGTAATATAAGCTCTCAAATTCTTTGTCCCCTTTTCTCTGTACTTACTCTGTGCCTATTGTATCTGAGCCATCTATTTATATAGGACTTATATAAATTAATGGAGCAGATGCAATGGGCACAGAGTAGGTACAGAGGAAGGGGCCAGTGGATCTAGTCCCGTAAATAAGCATATAAGTGTCTCAGGTTTGAATGTTTGATACGTGAGTCTTTTTTGTTAATTTAAATTTAATTATATTATTATTAGTTTAATAAAAAATAATTTTAATTATATCACTATTAATTTTATAAAAAAAATTAAAAATTAAAAATAAAAAAGAAACCAAAATAAGGTTTTACATTTGTGTGATTTTCCATTTGTGTCAGTACAGGCGCTTGACACATATTTTGATTTTTATTATTTTATTTTTATTTTCAATAAAAATTTTATTATAAAAATTTACATTTTGATTAATTTATTAAAATTTTAAAATTAATTTATAAATTATAGAAAACATATTAAATTAAATTAAAATTTTGACTAATTTATTATTATTATTATATTAACCCGTATTTATATTAATGCAATATTAAATATCTTGTATATTTATGGTAAAGTTTTTTTTAGAAAATGCTTGTGAAATGCAAATATATAATATATTATATATATGGAATAATTTATTTTAATTTCAACAACTTATTTAAATTTCTCAAAATTAAAATTTTAACAAAGATATATTACTTTGGAATTATTTATCAATGAAAATATTTTTCTTTATTAGAATAAATTATTTTTAGTAACATATAATTTCTTAAATAGTACTATTTAACTATTTTTCAACATCAACTTATATGATAAAATATGATTTAAAATAAATATGGATAATAAAACTTCAATTAATATGATAATATAATATATTAACTTTCGTAATACGTAACACAATATAAGAATTTGTTGTAGAATATAATTCTAAATCAAAAGGTATTAATTTTTTAAGACTTATCTCTCTTAAATACTTTTTAATTTAATAAATTAAATTATATCTTAAAGA
This sequence comes from Erythroxylum ulei, assembly GCA_027564395.1. Classification (NCBI taxonomy): domain Eukaryota; kingdom Viridiplantae; phylum Streptophyta; class Magnoliopsida; order Malpighiales; family Erythroxylaceae; genus Erythroxylum; species Erythroxylum ulei. Next base: position 55,704,189 of record JANITX010000008.1, read on the forward strand.
TTGGAGATAAGGTAAGAAGTTTAAAGTTTAAATTTTGATTAATTTACTAAAATTGTTTAATTAATTTATAAATTATAGAAAACTATTAAATTAAATTTTGATCTACTACTACTACTACTACTACTACTACTACTATTATTATTATATGTTCTACGTTTTTTTATTAGATCCATAAACTTAGTTTTTTTTGTAAAGATCAATATTTAAAATTTAAATTCTTATGTATATCCAAAGAAATACTAAGATATAATACTCATGTCCTTGTATTTTTGTTAAATCATGCCCTTATAAGTCATTTTATACATAAATAATTAATTTTACCAACCATCTTTAATAAACAGTTGATGTTATCCGCTGGTCAAATCAACTAACCGTTGTTAGAATCAGCTAACAGTTAATACAATCAACTGATTGTCAAGTATGACATTTATTAAACACAAACATGCAGATTCTATCACCAAAAACATTGCATTTTGTAAATGAAGAGACACTTCTTTTAAGCTAAGATTAACTAAAGAAATTGTTAGGAGCTCACATAACAAACATGTTAACGATGAATATGGCGTAACTAATCAGAATATTAGATCGGATACAAATCGAATGAACCTGAGTTTAAATGTGTTTTAGCCTATTTTCTTCTTGAGGTGCCCAGTTAAGGATGATTAGTAGATAGTAGCAACTAAGTAAAAAGCTAAACTTTAAATATTTAGGTCCTGTTTGATAATTAACTGATTGTTGATTTTATCAGTGATTAACTAATAATTGATTATATCAATGGATAACATCAACTTTTTATTAAAAATGTTTGGTAAAATTAGTTGTTTATGAATAAAAAAACATGTAAAGGCTTGACTTAAAAAAAATAAGGATGCAAGTATTATATCTTAGTAATTTTATGAATATTTTTATAATAATTTAGACTTTAAATATTTATCTTTAGAAAACTAAGTTTATAAATCTAATAAAAAACATAGAACATATAATAATATACAAAATTGATCATTTTTATATTTAATTTAATATTTTCCTATAATTTATAAATTAATTAAATAATTTTAGTAAATTAATCAATTAAAATAAGTTGTTGAAATCAAAATAAATTATTCCACATATATAATACATTGTATAATTTATTTGCATTTAACAAGCATTCTCTGGAAAAAAAAAATTATAAATATACAAGATTTTTAATATTGTATTAATATGCATGCGAGTTAATATAATAATAATAAAATTAATCAATTTTTAAATTTAATTTAATATTTTTCTATAATTTTTAAATTTTAATTTTTTTTATATTAAAAATTTTAAAATAATAAAAAATCAAAATATGTACTTGTCACGCCGATGACACAAATAGAAGACAAAATAAATGTTTGTCACGCCTCTGACAATGTAAATAATTATTTTGTTTTTTAATTTTATTTTTTAAAAATTAATAGTTATATAATTAAAATTAAAATTAATTTAATTTTTTAATTGAACTAATACTAATATAATTAAAATGAAAATGAGAACAAATAAAAAAGATTATAATAATACTAATATAATTATAATCGTTTCATTATCAAATTAGAAAATAAAATATCTAACTTACTTTATCGCTCATTGATTATTTAATATTATTATCAGTTAATTTACATATTATGTACATTAAAAATTTATTTAATACACATTTAAAAATAAAAATATAAAATCTTTTGTTATCAAAATAAAAAATATAATTTATTTTACCGCTTGTCACTAATTATTTGATATTATCATCAATTGACATTGTCTTATAAAATTATAATACTAATAAAAATCATTACATTTAATTAATTATTTAATATTATCTCAAATGAACTAAATATGCTATATTTTTTTTATAAAATTATAATACTTTAATAAGATGTAATTAAAAGCATATAATTACTAGATTGAATTAACTCAAATTCTTAGATCAAACTTCAAATAATTCCCTAGTGGAAAAGGAAGTATGAGGAATGGACGCAACAGTCAAATCATCTTTAAATTCAACGGAAATGGCTGTACCAGTTAGTCAAATGTATAATAAATAATATAGGCGTTAGGCAGAAGAAGACAAGATCTACACGAGACCTCACATGTTGGGTTGCATGCTTCGTGGTCAATAGCCGAAAACGGAGAAACCGCGTGTTATTTATGAACTACGAAATGCGTGATAAGGGAAAAGTACCTAACTTTAATAATTAAATTATCAACTCCACTCCATTGACTCTAACTCAAAACTCGAGTTGAATTGTTTAAAATCTAATTAGATTTAGACTAGGTATCTGTTTAGTTAGGTTTATTTAGTAGATTTTTTTTCCCCGCAGAATTTTTTTAAAAAACTAGTTAACTGTTTGGCTGTCATTTAAAAAAGAGTATTTTTTTAAAGAACTTCATATAATGGACTGTTTGACAACATAAAAATAAAAGATACTATTAATTTTAACTATATTTTTTTGTAATAAAATTTATTTATGCATATAAATATTAGTTAAAGTATATTAAACAATATGCAAAGCATAATATATTAATTATTATATAATTTTAAACTATACAAAACATAAATGAAAATATATCTAACCAAGTCTTTTATATTGATTATAACATAAGTAAAACTAATATAAAAAGTATATAAAAAAGCCAAATAATGGGTTTGTAAGATAAACGTGAAGATAAATTTGTGGGTATTATGGGGATTATGTGTAAAATATAAGGACAAAAGGAACTAAAAAAGTTCATTAATCGATCTGAAAAATCTATCCGAAAAAGTCATTTGAGAGGTTTTTTTAAGAAACTCCAAATTTGAGTTTCTTAAAAAGCTGTATTTTGACTGCCAAAAAAGCCACATCTATTAAATAAGTACTTTTTTTATTTTACAGCTAAACACCCAATTTTCTAAAAAATGACTTCGGTGGTGAAGAAAAGTGCTTAGTTTAAATCTCGATTACTTTAGGTCAAACCTATTAAATTAAGATTAGTCCACCTAACCTTAAATACATATGTCACCTCTAATTTAAATCTTAGAGCTTTAGGATATATGTACAAAGCATATAAGCTTAATTAAACATTCCTCTCATTAAAACTATGTTCATATACAAATATAATCATTTTGCATAATAAATCTAATGGTAAATTGTTAAACAATTAATGTGTGAGATGAAATTTCATCTATTTAAGCAAAATAAAAATGAATTCATAAATATAAATATAAATATAAATATTTAGCATGGACATTACTAATATCTTCACATGATGTATTTATCATGAGATTTTTACGAGATCTCACGATAGAAAAAAGATTAAAAGTTTTTATAAGTTTATAGAAATAATTAATAATTTATTTTTAATTAACAAATATTTGATTTTTTAGAACTCTAAATTTGTGTTAAGTCATTTTAAATTTAGAATATTATAAATAATATTAAAGTAAGAATCATACGGTATCGAATTGAGATGATGATAATAAAAAATATTGTCAAGGACTCAATTCTTGAAATATTTTTAACTTAATTATACATTAAAAAATGCAATTCTAAATTATAAGTTGGTATTAATGAGAATACTAATATTTAAAAAGCGAGTCGTTATAAGGTCTTAATTTAGATTATGATATAAAAAAAGATATCAGAAATGAAAATTGATTGCTTTAAGTGCATAAAAAGATTATTCAATAAATTTCTTAATTAGTTATTTATAAATATGTGATTTTTAGCTTAATTTAGAATTATTATCGGGTAATTTGAATTTAGCATTATTTAGTATATATTTTATTTATTAAGTATTTATTTGTTATTTATTATTTTTATGTCTACTTTTATTTTTATTTTATTGTTAATTATTATTATTTTATATACATCCCTAATTAATTGAGATGTTATATATATGTGTGTGTGTGAGTGTAATTAGAATGACCTTTTTAATTAGTTAAGGATAACATTGCGTACTTCTAAATTTTCATAATCTTTACGTATTAACGATATATATATTTATTTATTATTTTTATATCTATTTTTATTTTCATTTTATTATTATGAAGGGTAAAATCTTCATTACCTAATATTTTAGACATGCACGTAACAAAAGCTTTATATTAATTTTATATAAAAAAAAGCTTTACATTAATTGCAATCCCATCTTCTCCTCTTGATGTCGATTTCTTATGTTCAACTCTTTCGTACATTTCTGACTCATTCATTTACTTTTGTGACTAATTGCTCTCTTACTTTCCCCAAATTCTGAGATTACTTTACGACTTTTGAGTTTAGGTAAACGTCTTCTTTAGAAGTTTCTTTCCTTAGAACAATAAGCTTTTGAACCTAAAGTCATTCCCCGTTGATAGTGAAGTCTGAACAAAGTGTGAGCTTGATTATTCCCACACAAAAAAAAAAGTGTCACCAAAATAATGCAAGCATCAATCCTTACACTGTCTTTTTCATACCCTTCTAATTATAATTTTATCAAAATAATTAATCCTAAAAAAATTACCGAAATCAGCTTTTCTATTATGTAAGGGTAAAGTTGCATACTATTAGACCTCTCCAAACTCTGCTTTATTGCGAAACTTCGAACTGAGTATAATCATGATAAATTAATCCTAAAAATGAGAGCGAGCCTTGGATCAACTGCGAAAGTTACTCCTTTGTAAACAGAAGATCATATGTTCAGGAAGGCTGCGTGCAATTGATATCTTTCCTTCGTACCCTCGCAAAAGCTGGAGCCATGTGCATTAAATGAAAAAATAATTAGTTCCAAAAATTTCATTAGTTTTAATAAATAAAAGAGATACTGTAGTGGTTGAATTAAAAATGAGAAGTTTTAGATTTTAATCCTTATTTGGATGAAACTTAATTAGACTTTAGATGAGAACTAATTGATATGTAATTTAAGATAGTAAAATTTAAACTTAAATATATCCCTTTTAAACCCGACAATGAAATAATTAAACTCAACATTTATTTTTAAATCTTATCATAAATAAGCTCTTTATCGTATAGAAATAAGACTGCGTACTATTAGACCTCTTTTTTTAAATTACACTGACATCAAAAAATACCGATGTACTTGAATCTAAACCCTAATACTAGTTAGCATCTTCTTAGTGAACCAAATCATTACTTACTTTTGCTTGTGAAGCACTTTGCTTATGTTTTCAATTTACTTGATATAATTTAATTTACTTTCATTTGGTGTCTCATGTACATGTTCCTAACTCTACTTTCTTATATGCCAAAAGTGGAAACTATAAAAGCTAAAGTAAGCCCACTGAATCCATGTTTTCACTTGTAAAGTAGATGCTTAGAGAGTTTCATTTTCACATACAAAGTGGAATAAAAAAAAAGCTTTGTGAGCATGAACTTCAAGAATTGAAAGATCAAAATACACATTTGATCTTTTTTTTATAATTTCAATTCTCCTATCTATATAATTATCATTTATTTTTGTATACCATTTAATCATTACATAATTTTATAATTATAAATAAATAAATATAGAATAATGAGTAAACGAATAACTAAATAAAAAGTATTATGTTGTGTGTAATTACATGATATTACAAAATTATAAATAATTAAACTCGAATCTACTTAAATATACTCATTATTTAATACTATCTTATACAATAATGTTATTAAAATAATATTCATTATATTTCAGAATAGGTGTAAAATTTTATTAAAAATAAAAATTTGCTTAGATTTTTGTAAAATAATAGAATGTAAATTACTTTTTTTACTAAGTATTTAAAATAGTTATATTTAAATCGATGACAATTTTTAAATATTTAAAAAATAAATAAGAACTTAAACTGAGATTCAAAATTTTAAAAATTTAATCGATATTAAATCAGTTAAATATTAAAAAAATTATATAATTTAAATTATGATGGGGACATAAATTTAAAATTTAATTAAAAAAATTATAAACTCTGAATCCACTTTGAGGGGTCTGAAACTTGTGAGTGTGGCAATTTGTTTGGTGGGAGCTGAGCTGACGGTGACCGACATAATTATAGCATAAAGTCGATTGCTTGAAAAGTAAGGAAAGGATAAGCGCGTCAGTCTCGTCGTTTTGTTTCAAACTTTGCGGCCTTCTGCTGACTAAATTGGCTTCTTTCCACATTTTCTTACTTCATTTGAAAGCATTTGATCACTTTGACGTTAGCTTTGTTCGTTTTTTTATGGGAATATTACTGTATTCAAAGGCTCAATTATTCTCGATTTGACTCGTAATTAACGCACCTAACCTCAATTAATCGGGAACCTTTTAAGAACCAAACTCAAACTATCCGGATCCCACCCAACTAAAAATTTAAATAAAATATATTTTAAAATAAAACGGAATTATTTTTAAATTTTAAATTAAAAATAAAATTAGCTTCTATTTGATTGAGCTTATACCAGTAGAGTTTTTGTCAGTAGAGGCTTTTCTGTAGATCTTTTCTAAGAAATCAGGGGACTGTTTGACTATCATTTAAACAAGATCTTTTTTGAAAGAGTTTCATACAGACTGTTTGGTAACATAAAAATTAAAAACACTTTTAATTTTAACTATATTTTATTTTGTAATAAAAATTATTAATGCATATAAATATTATTTAAAGTATGTTAAACAATATGCAAAGCACAATATATTAATTATTATATAATTTTAAACCATATGAAACATAAATGAAAATATATCTAACCAGATCTTTTGAGTTTATTAATGAATCGCTTAGAAATCTTTGGAACTTCTAATGCCTGTTTATTGAGCTCTGTCTACCCCTTCACTCGTATGCCGAAGGCGTTTATGCCATAAATAATTTTGTGTATGGTGAATAATTTGGACTAGAAATAATACTCTTCCATGGTTTACATTTGATTTGAAAGAATTCAACTACTATTAGGTCTTTCATTAATGAAATGAGACTTAATTAGAGTTTCCTTTTGGGATGTGGAAACAATAGTGTGAGTGCACTTTGGACCCTATTTTATCAATTCATTTTTAAATGGTAGAAAGAAATTAAATTGTCACAAGGAACTTAAAAAGGAGAAGTGAAATGGGCAATCAAATTGGATAACTCTAGTAAGAACCATTACATGCATACAACCAGCAACTTTAACTCATGTTAGCCTTTATAATGATTTGTGTTTCATTCATACAATAAAACAACAATGTTTGAAAATATTCCAGAAGAAAAAATTATAAGAAACAATATAAATATTATTTAAAGTATATTAAACAATTGTTTGACAAATTCACTTCCACTTAAATCGTGACATTAATAATTTTGATAGAATGACTTCAAATTGATACATGTATCATACAGACACTACTGTAGAATGAGGTTTAATTCACACCACTACAAGCGATGTGTCATTTACACCTTACAGTTACCTATTTCTTAGATAACCATCTTGTAGAAAATTTTAGATCACCATTTTGTAAGAAATTATTTAAAGAGATATCTCATTTTCTTGTAGGAAATAAAACTAATATAAAAAATAAATATTAAAACATATAAAAAAGCTAAATAATATAATATAAATCCCAAAATAAATATTCAAGTTGAGTAAATAGTTAGATACATAATAAATTATGCATTTTATTGTAATACAAGAAGATTTGCAATATATTCCCTCGCATCATTCATCTCGTTATTTTGTGACTCGTCTAAATGATTTTCTTCAACGTCTTTATTTTCATTGATTTCTTTATTTGTAGGAAGTAATTCATTATCTTCATCATACAGAGAAAACTCTTCATCTTTTAAGCATTTAACCTTATAAAATTATGAATGGCCATTGAAGCAATTACAATTTTAAATTGCTTTGGAAAAAGGAAAACTGGGCATTTGAAATAAAATTTTTCACTTATTTTTCTAAACGCCAAATGTTCTTTCAATTATGCATCTTAAAGAAGAATGTGCATGATTGAATATTTCTTTCTTCCCTTTTGGAAGACCAACACGTCGAAAATCAGGAAGATGATACCTCTCACCTTTGTATAGTCCTAAATAACCTTGCATGAAAAGATATCCTGCATCTACCAAATAATATTTTCCTACATTCCAAATTAAAAAAAATAAATAAAGAAGTGCTGAATTGTTAAGAATAAATAAAAAAATCTATAAAGTTATCCGTCACAAACCTTTAGGTCAATGAGGGAAGTGTAATATATCATTACGCAAAGCCTCCATAAAAATTCGAGCATCATGTGTTGTGCTGTAGAGCCCGGCCTCTACCGCCATCACTCCAGGTATTGTCCTCTTTGGTTTTAAACTTGGATAAGTCACGACTCGAACCCAAGACCTCAAGGTTTTGTTCCACTTGAAGTGGACGCCTCTCACCATTGAGCCAATAATCCATTAACTCTTAGTTCAAATTCAACTTTCCTCAGACAATTCACTGATCTATAGAGTTCACGCACTCTATGCGAATATGCATTTTACTCTATTTCATTTGTCCGATCCTGATCCACTTTAGCTAACCCATTCCTTTGTTTCACTCATCACGGTCTCAAATCCATTATGGTCTTTGACTCCCGTAAAGCACTGTGCAGTGTAGCAGTGTATCCCTACAGTAAATCAGAACTCTCTAACACGATCCTAATCCTGTGAAACCCAAACCACTTAAGCATTTTATTTTCCTGTTGAACATTCAAACCTATAAGCACTTGAATCAATAATCACTTCATTCTATACCCACAGTTATTCAATTTCACTTTTCGCATATGCTTACTAGAATGTCTAGCTTCGACTGTTCACTTTCTTGTTCTATCACTTTTTGTCGGGTACGCATACTTCTTCTTTGAATCATGCAATATTGTTTTTCCGATTTCACTCGCATATTCAGACTCATCATAGGACTCACTACTTTAACTCCTGCACTCT
>JANITX010000008.1:55761938-55780894 GCA_027564395.1 Erythroxylum ulei
GAGAGAGAAAAGGGGATCTGCCAATAACTTGAACTCTCAATTGGTCAAATTCTAGGTTCAAACTAGCCAAAAAATCATAGACTCGCTCCTTTTCAAGCATATTTTGAATCAATACCGCATCATTAACACACTTGGCTTGAAAATCTTGATAATAATCCAGTCATGTCATAGCCATAGAGTTTTCAGCATCCCATATGTTGTGTACAGGGTCATCAGCTGCAGGTTCTTTCTTGTCGCCAGTCAAATATCCAATCTTGCCTCTACCACAGATGTACATTCTAACTGATTGGGACCAGCAAAGAAAATTCTCTCCATTCAGTCGTATAGTAGTGACTCGAATGGAATGAGAATCTGAGGCAGGATTATGAGGGGGAGGTGTTTGAGCAGATGGGTTGGAGGATTCAGAGATGTCGGACATGATTGACATAGATGGGTAGGATTAGAGAAAGTAGGTGGCAGCTATGGTTTAAGTCTATTCGGATATGCTCTAATACCATGCAGAAATTATAAACTGAACTGAGGTATATCTTATTTCCTTAATAGTCAATAAATAGGTACAAGTATATATAGGAATACAAAAGCTATTCTAGGAAACTAACAGTTGTACATAATATTCTAATTAATCTAATTTAGCTAACTTTTAGGAGTCATTAACACCTAGGAAATATCTGGGTGGATATCTCCCAACATATACCTTCGTAATTATTTGCATATCGTTTTACATTACCCACTTCCCCGTTCACAAAATCAAACAAATTTTCATAACAAGTACTTGATAATTAATTGATAAAAAAGCAAGTGTGACTTTATATATTAAACTCACCAAGTTCCAATGAAATAGTGTTTGCAAATTCTGATACCAGCCAATCAAACCTATATTCGGGAAAGAGCTGCTAAAGAAAAAATAACAAAGAAAGGGGGGAGGAATTCACAAGGTAGAGATCGGTAAGCATTAACAAACACTTTGCAAATAGAAGTAGGATTCACATAAATTAAATCATTGCGTAAATAGGAAGAAGAGCCAGCAGGTAGATAATGACAATAAAAACCAATAGCATTCATTTTTTAGAACCAGATATGACATCACCCTTTAGTTTTTACAGTATGTGAGCTACACAATCATAATCATAAAACCAAGACCTTCAATCGCCACCCATTTTGCTAAGAAATAGGAGAACACAATAACATGAGGAGTCAATAAAAGTGCAGAGTTGGTTACGTTAAATTTAATTTTTCCACGTATAATCTTGACGTGCATCAATGTTAATTCATGAGATATAGTATATTCAGATTGAAATCATATTGTATGGCTGAACCCCTAATCCAAAAGAATTTCAGTCTACTTTGTGGGAAAACATAATATATATGATCATGTCCAGATTTTGTGATATCCATAAAATTATGGTAGAATATCCCATAAATCATGGGATCTAACAAATCCATACTATTTTATTTTTTATTTTGTTCTAGGGTTAGTGTGTATAAAGCTAATGTATGTCTATTAGTCAAATGTCAATAAAAAATTCCTCCTTCAAATTCTGTCATGGTATCAGAGCTTTAGGTTTTCTTAGAACTGAAACCTTCAGTTGTTTAGCCATTCCTTTCCTTGTACTCTTTTTGTTTTCATATCAAATAGAGGATTTTTTTTGGGCCCTCATTGCTGGTTATTTCTACTTCCTGTGAAAGGCCTTAATTGCCTAAAAAAAGGTTTTTAGTCCTTTGAGATGTTAAAAGTTGCATAGACAACAGCCACATCCCAATTAGAGGAGGTTATTCAGTCTTAACAACTTGGAGAACTCCAAAGTATACATGCTGCATACAAATTAGATGGGAAATTTTATCTAAAGTGGTCCCAACTTGTTCGTATAGTGCTAAAAGAAAAAGATAAGGTTAGTCACATTGTAGGGACTAGACCCAAGCCAAAAGATCCTTAGTTTGAAGCATGGGATCAAGAAGATTCCATGATTATAGCATGGTTACTCTATGATTCCTAAAATTAGCGATAAAGCATGTTTTTGAACATTGCCAAGGAGATTTGGGATGCTATTCAACAAACCTACAACAGTAGCAAAAGGAGCAAATATCTCTTGGTAGTCAATACCATAGGTCTGAGTGAACCTTTTAGCCACTAATCTTGCCATCAGCCTTTCCACAGTGCCATCAGCCTTAAACTTAATAGTGAATAGCCATTTGCAACCTACCAGCTTTTTATCTCTAGGGGAATCACAAGTTCCCAAGTTCTATTCTTCTTAAGTGCATTTACTTCTTCCATAATAGCTAATCTCCAATCCGGATCTTGAAGTGCTTCCTGAATGTTTCTTGGTACAAACAGATTAGTGATTTTAGAGATAAAGGATTTATGTATATGTGATAGTTTCCCATAAGATAGGTACTTTGATATGCGATGGTTGGTGCAAGCCCATTTCCCCTTTCTAAATGCTATGGGTAGGTAATTATCAGCAGAGAGATTAGTAGAAATATCACTAGTAATTTGTGGGTCAGTAGGTATAGATTGATCATTACTAGGCACAATAAGGGGTAAAGTAGCATATGAATTACATGAATTGTTCCCAGGTTCATTCTCCGGGGGTTTAGAGAGGCTGTGCATTGTTGAGGTAGGCTATTCTCTACTTCTCAATTGAGTCTTCCTCTTAGTATAAACACGAAGCTCAGTATTCTGTTCCTTAGGAATAGATAGTAGTATTTCTCCCCCTATGGTTGAACCGAGATTTCCTAGCTTGGACAGATTAGGAGTAGTATCTTTGGCTTCATTATTAGGAATTATATTATGATCAATAATGACAGTAGGTAGGGGTTGGAAGTAATAGTAGCATCCCATTATCATTTCTACAAACTTGAATTCTAGTTTGAAACTATGTTTGGATCATGTTATAAAAATTTTGAAATACCATCTCAACATCTAACTTCTCATTGAGTAAACATAGCCAAGTGATTCTAGTGAGGTCGTCGATAAAAGTTATGGATCATCCTTTTCCACTTATTGTTTTTATTCTTAAAGGTTCCCAAATATCACTATGGATTATAGCAAAGGGTTTTGTGGCCTTGTAAGGTTGTGCTGGGAAAGATGTCGATGATGTTTAGCAATTTGACAAATTTCACATTGAAATGAAGATCGATCTTTGTTTGAAAAAAGCTTTGGAAACAAATGTCTCATATAATGAAAACTTAGATGTCCAAATCCAAAACGCCATAACATAATTTTATTCACACGAATTATTGAAATAGAATTAAGACAAGTTCTCTAGGATTGCCTATTTGGGTCATATCCATTTTCGAAGAAAATAGAGACCTCCAACTTGTTTAGATTGCCAATCATCTTCCCCATGTTCAAATCCTGGAATGGACAATCATATGAAAAAAATAGCTCAATAATTTTGGTCAATTGTTATTTTACTAAAAGACAACAAGTTGCAGGCTAATTTAAGAACGTGAAGAACATTGTGGAGTGTAATATCAGGGGAAAGAACAATTGATCCTTTCCCAGCTACTACTAAGTAGGAACCATCTGTTATTTTACTCTTCGATTTTCTACGCAAGGACTATAGGAAGAAAACAATTTAGAAGACCTAGTCATATAATCTGTTGCCCCAAAATCAATTATCAAGAATGAATTGAATTGACACTAAAACAAGAGGCAACTAGACAATTACCCTGTTGAACTAAATAACAGGTAGGATTTGGACTAGAGAAATTGAGATTGAAGATTTTTACAGATTTGCTCTATCTGTTCCTTTGTGAAAGGTTGCGTGTCAGAAGAAGTTTTGGGCCTAGATTTAATAGTATTGGCTTGGGAGGTATGGTTGTCTCTGAATTGTTTTTCTTCCAATTTTTCAGCATCCCATGGATTTTCCAGCATGTTTCCCGAGGGTAAATCACGTTTACAATGGTCACACCATGACTTTTTGTAGTTTTTTTCTCTCTCCCTCAGCCTCTATTCCTACATGAATGCAGAACCTTCAGCCTCTGATTTGATGTTGCCAATTATCACTTTCCACCTCATCTCCTCTCTCCTTATTTCCAAGAAAACCTCTTTGATAGAGGGTAAAGGCTTTCTTCTCAAAATCCAGCCTCTAATTTCATCCAATTATTGATTCAATCATGCAAGAGAAACATAACCTCTAACGTTTTCCTTCCTTTTTTTATGTTGGACATTGTCATTCGGACAGTCCCAATCATCTTCATAACAACAACAACAACAAAAACCTCAGTACACAAGGCTCCTCACTTTGCGAGGGTTGGGTGAGGGATGTCAATTGTACATAGCCTTCCTTTTGTATTTTTGGTCACTAAGGAGTAACCTTACCAATTGCTCCCAAACTCACCCTCATAACATGGGTCAAATTCGTGTCGCAAAGTTACAAGTTCATTATAAAACAATGTAACGTCAGAGTCTCCTTGCTTGGTTTTCCATAGCTTCATTTTTAGTTCAAAAAATTGAGAAGAATTTTCAATATTAGAATACATCTCTCAAACCGCATCCCATACATCTTTAACTGTTGGCGGAAACATATGAGGTTTTCTGATAGCAGGTTTCATGGAAGTAATCAACCAAGTTGTGATCAAAGAACTTTCAAACCTCCATATTGCCATATTTGGATCATTCGAAGTCAGCCTTGTTATCTCTCTAGTCAAATACCCAAGTTTCCCTCTACCATCAATGGCCAACTTTCTTGTTTGCGACCATTCCAAATAATTCTAACCATTCAACCTATGATTCATCAATTGAACAGGCAAAATTGAGCTAAGAAGATCACAGTTACGTTGTGGTCAGTCACACTCAAACTGCTGAAATCATCGTTGGTGGAAGAGGAGTCTCTCCATTGGCCAGTTATCATAAGCGATAGTCCATTTCGGACTGTATTAGAATTTTTAATATGGGTAGAGTGTAAAGCCCATTAACAAGAATTATCCCTTTACCAGTTTGTAATTTGCATGGAGGTTTTGTCAACTCTCCTCATGAGCAATATACAAAGACACCCAGAATTCTAGTTCCATAGCAGATGTAAAGGTATGAAGATCACACACCTAGCTTTTGGAGATGACTTGCTATTGCTTTGCAGAATTGAGAAAAACTCAATAAATATAATCTTGCGAGTGATGAAGGAGTTCCAAGGGATCTCAGGCCTAAGATGCAACCCACTGAAGAGTTATTTTTACTTATCATGTAACTCAAGTAGAGAGGTAGCCTCTAAAGCTATTGAGATGGGATTAAAACAGGGGAACCTACCTTTTAAATACTTGGGGGTACCAACATTTCAAAGAAGAATCAGTGTAGTCGACTGCAAACCTTTGATGGATTCAATCCATGGAATAATCAACCAATGGAGTAATAGGCTCCTTAGTTATGGAGGCAGGCTACAACTTATTCAAACAATACTAAGCAACCTTACAAATTATTGGATTAACCATTTGTCCGTCCCTAAAAGTATCCTCAAGGAAATAGATAAGAGACTTAGAGAATTCTTGTGGAATGGCTCATACTAAGGTACAAGCAAAGCTAAGATTAGTTGGAGCAAAATCTACAGACCTAAGCTATCCATTCTGCACGGATGATTCACAAGGTGAGTAGAGGACGGAATCTGTAGTGGTTGTGTTACAAAAAGGAGGATCTTGTCAGAAGATTCTGTTAATCAATCATCTGCCAACTTGCAAATTTAGTTACCTTATTTGTTAATGTAATTAATGTATTTTATATGCTTTCCTTTTTAGATAGTCAAACCTAAATTAAAGGAGCTGACAAATCTCCTCTTTTGTATATTCCTTATTTAGGTAGGACCCCTTGTGTATATATGTAGATAAATTCTTCTCTAATGAGATACAAGTTTTATCGCACACAAAATCCTATGCATTGATATACCTGTGGCTGTCCAACAACTATTAGAATATACAACAGTGCAAACACCAATAACAGAATTACCACCTTACCGAGAGCAAGATCACACCATTACCTTAAAACTAAGGACTGCTCCACCAAACATACGCCCGTACCGATATCCCCATTTGTAGAGGCAGAAATCGAGAGGTTGGTTCGGGAAATGTTGCTGGCTGGTGTAATTCGACCCAACAAGGGGCCTTTTTCAAGTCCGGTATTATTGGTTAAGAAGAAGGATGGAAGTTGGCGATTTTGCGTAGATTATCGGGCTTTGAATAAGATAACATTACCTGACAAGTTTCCTATACTGACCATTAATGAACTAATCGATGAGCTGGGAGACTCTAAACTATTTTCCAAATTGGATTTGAAATCGGGATACCATCAAATCCAAATCAAGGCCGGAGATGAGGAGAAGACAGCTTTTAGAACTCACCAAGGGCATTATGAATTTTTAGTGATGCCTTTTGGCCTCACCAATGCCCCCTTTACGTTCCAATCGCTTATGAATGACATTTTTCAAGAGTATTTAAGGAAGTTTGTGTTGGTGTTCTTTGACGACATATTAGTGTACAGCCCCGATGAAGATTTCCATTGGAAACACTTGAAGAAGACCTTAAGAATACTCCAAGACAGTAAATTGGTGTTAAACCTCAAGAAATGTGTGTTTGCTAGATCCTGAATAGAGTATCTTGGTCATATCATATCTACTGAAGGAGTGCTAGCGGACCTCGAGAAATTGGCTACCATGGACAGATGGCCGACACCTAAGAATCTGCGGGCATTACGGGGATTCCTTGGCCTAACGGGATACTACAGGGGATTTGTAAGAAATTATGGAAAAATGGTTGCACCACTTACAGCTCTTCTCAAGAAAGATGCTTTCCTATGGAGTAAAGAATTCCAGCAAGCCTTTGAAGAACTTAAAAAGGCAATGACCACTGTGCTGGTCTTAGCCTTACTAGATTTTCCCCCACCCTTTGAGCTGGAGACTGATGCCTCGAGGTGGGAAGTGGGGGCGGTATTGATGCAGCTGGGATGCCCCATTGCATATTTCAGCCAAGCTTTCTCCTCAGCTAAGAAAAATAGTTCAGTCTATGAGAGGGAATTAATGGCCATTATTTTAGCAGTCAAAAAGTGGCATCACTATCTGTTGGGGCACCCTTTCATCATTAAAACCGACTAAAAAGCTCTTAAGTTCTTATTGGAACAACGCAATCTCAGTAAGAATCAATAGAAATGGGTATCAAAGTTAATGGGATACAAGTTTCAAATCCGTTATAAACTCGACAAAGAAAATAGGGTGGCGGATGCTTTGTCTAAGAGAGATGATAACCTAGAGCTTAGGGCTGTTACACTATGGCAATATGAAGATTTTGGAGGAAGTTAAGAAGGACCAAAAGTTATATGCACTTTGGCAAAAGGGGGTTAAAGGAGAAGGATTTTCAGTCAAGGGAGGTAATATTTTATTCAAGGGCCGAATGGTGCGTCTCAAGGGTTTCTCGAGAATCCCACTACTCATGAGAGAATTCCACTGCACACCAGTAGGAGGACATTCTGGGTATTTCAGGACATATAAGAGGTTATCCACTTTTGTGCATTGGGAAGGAATGAAGACAGACATTTAGCAGTATGTTGCAAACTGTGAGGTATGTAAGCAGTGCAAATATGAAGCATTGAGTCCAGCAGGACTTCTACAACTGTTACCAATTCCCCAAAGAGTTTGGGAGGAAATTAGTATGGGCTTCATCACAGGACTGCCAAGATCCAACCGATTTGATACTATTATAATGGTGGTAGATCAGCTGACAAAATATAGACATTTCATATCCCTTTCTCACCCTTATACTGCTAAGGAAGTAGCTGCTGTTTTTGTAAGGGAGATAGTGAAACTACATGGATTACCTAAATCCATTATTTCAGATAGGGATAAGTTGTTTATGAGTTTATTTTGGCAGGAACTCTTCAAGCTCTTCGGAACTACCCTCCGGTTTAGTTCTTCCTATCATCCCGAGACAGATGGACAAATCGAAGTAGTGAATAGAGGATTGGAAACCTACCTCAGATGTTTTGTTAGGAGTCAGCCAAGAAGATGGGTGAAGTGGTTATCTTGGGCGGAATATTGGTACAATACCAACTTTAATCAATCCGCAAGAATGGCTCCTTTTAAGGCCCTATATATGGGAGGGACCCTCTAACCTTATTCAAGTTGGAAGACCTCACTTTGGCTGTGGAAGATGTTAATGAATTAATGAAAGAGAGGAATGCAGTAATCAAAGAGTTGAGGGAGCATTTAGAAAAGGCTCAACAACGCATGAAGAATACAGTAGATAAACACCAAAGGGATGTGGAGTTTGAAGTGGGAGAACGGGTCTATATCAAGATCAGACCTTATCGAATGAAGTCCTTGGCAAAGCGGGTGAATAAAAAGTTGAGTCCTAGGTTTTATGGACCTTTCAAAATAATTGAGAAAATTGGCAAAGTCACCTACCGCCTAGAATTGCCCCTAAATGCTAAAATGCACTCCACTTTCCATGATTCACGGGTAAGGAAGTCAGTGGAGCCACCTCCTGACCCGCAGCCATTACCACAGTCATTAACCGAGGACAATGAGCTGCTGCTACAACCAGAATTGGTAAGGAAAATCCAGAAACTAATTAATGGCAGGGAAGAGGTACTGGGGAAATGGAAGATTTACCAGATCACGACAGTACTTGGGAAGATTATGAAACTATTGGCAAGCTCTTTCTAGATTTTCACCTCGAGGACAAGGTGCAACTTGTCGACGAGGGTAATGATAAACCCTTAATTAAGAAAGTTTATAAAAGGAAGAAAGGGCACGTGGGGTTGAAGGTATATTCTAGAAGACAGAGAGATGGGCTGCAGGGGGAAAAAAGGGGAGAATCCTAACTAACTTGGCAGTAGTAGGGCCCACTGGGCAAGAGTGAGGAGGGGGTATTTCTGCGGAACATGAGGTAAGATAGGGCAAGGAAAAAATAGAGAGAAGTTTAAGGAGAGTGGTTAGCCTCTCGAAAGCTAACCTGAAGGGGGGAGAAGGTGCTATCTGTTCTGGGAGTTCTTTGGAGGAGAAGGTTCAGGAGGAGTCTTGTTAGCCTACATTACTGCTATACTTCTTTTTTTCTATTTCTTTGATCTAGAGCCTAAGGAATACAATGTTATTTACTTACAGAGCACTAGGTGTATTGGATGTTTTGATACTATAATAGAATACAAATAAGTAAAGTTTGCTAGTGTTCTATCAGATAACTACACTTACAACTTGATTTAATTAAAGAATGCATGGATGTTGTTATAAAGCATTTGAATAAAGGGTAAGACAATTAAATTACAAGAAGATAAGATAACCAAAATTTCCAAAGTGGTGACTTAGTCATAAAAGGTCAGAATTATCATAAGATTCCTCTAAATTAGATAAGGATATAAAACATAAAGAATGTAAGATTAGAAGTCACAAGATCGAGAGGTTAATTGGCTTTGAAGTGCCTCACATTGGAATGGAACTCATCTAAAGAAGTACTATCATTAGTTATAAGTTATGAAACTTATATGTACCTTATTTATAATATATGCTTTTCAACATTAAGTTTTCAACAAAACTTGGCCAATGATTAAGGATCTGGTAGTGGATGAAATCATGGAATTCTTTAAAAACAGGAAGTGTCTTGATGAAAATAAGCTGTTATTTACACTTCGTTTTTGGTTCCCCAGTTTTGATGACACCATTTTTAGCATTTAGTGAGGCCTAAATTGGTACACCAACTTCAATGACAACCATAGAGGACCATGGCTTACATCCAACACCACAACAAGCATAGAGGATCACAGCATACAATTATAAACAAACAAGCCTAAGCTGAGGCAGACAACAAGAACACAAACAAGCAAATTTAGGGGACCACACAAAACATAAAAGGGAAACACCAATAGGCCTACCACGATGAAATGTCGCCGTCCAGATATAGACACCCGATGAGCGTGTGAGATTTGATTTTTTTAAGAGAATAACAAATAGATTAATAAAAGGGAAGGTTCATACAAGAAAAAGAGGCCAAAAAAGGCACTCAAAAACTGTATATAAAGAAAACAAATAAGCCACAGGCGGCGCTAAAAAACAAAGCAAAAACTACTGTGTGGAAAGTTATCGATCACAACTAAGAGGTCACCCATTCCTACTGGCCAATAAACCTAGACATTGCTCATTCCACAAAGGAAGTGGTAGATCATATCACCTCACCCACACCGGCACTCAAGACATCGGTGATTTGTCAAAAACAAAATGAGGGTGCCACTGCTGTAAATCTATGAATTTCCCACCGAAAATCCATGGACCATGCTTAAGGATCAACTGTAAAGCCTCCTCCGATTGGAAACGAAACAGGAAAAAACCAGTACCCGTGGAAATAACATCCTCAAGTCCAAGGGTCTTCCAGGCCCTCATCGCAATTGATTGCATAGCCAGGAAAGGCATATTATGCCCAGGGAAAAACTCGACTAAACATCGAGTCCATTGGTGGAGACTATCAGCTATATACTCATCCGAAATTACTACAGGGCCAGTCAAGGTGTTATGAGGTAAATCCGGAAATCTAAATCCAGTATTAGAATTAGTAATTTGGACTTTTTCTGCCCACGAAAAATTTGATGACTTTTTGGTAGATTTTTTCTGCCTAGCTTTACCTAGTTCCTTATTCACGTTCACTGCAGCAACAAATGAATTAACAGGAGGGGTAGGATTGGAATTACCTCCACCAAGAGTTGATGGGCCAAAGTCTCCAAGCTTCATCCTATGTGTGGGCTGCGGGAGAGGCATTGCAGATCCAGTCTGCGGCGTGGATCCAGTCGACAGCGGTGCAGCTCTAGTCACAGGCAGCATAGATCCAGACGGCATAGGGGCGATTCTAGGTGGAGGAGCGACTCCTTTCGACTGAAGGGTCTGCGACGATGATGAGGGGCGGTGCTTCGGTGGTTCAGCCCTCAACGTCGTCGCGCCTCCCAGCTTCGGCGATGACGTTGGTTGATGCGTGGTGACTCCCTCACCAGCGCCGACAGCACTATAGGCGACGGTGGCTTGCCTACGATGGGCTAATCGGAGAAGAGGAACTCGTGGCAGCACATGGGGGAGGCACACCAATGGCGGTAATTTCATTCTCCTTTTCTGCGGTGTTGCTTGATTGAATTACAAAACTAGTTGGAGGGTTTTGTAGTTTTGTAGATCGGGACGAGACGAAGCTAATGGTGTGTTTGTTGGCTGAAGAGGGTCACTGGAGGACATTTCGACGACTGTAGCGGCAGCAGAACGTTGAATTGTAGTCAGTGGCCTTTTTCTGGTGGTCGAAGAACTTTTTGTGGTGGTCGGAGAACTATACAGAACTTTTTCTGCTTTTTCTATCAACGTTGAAAGTTGATAGATTTGAGTTCAGAGAAAATTTTGTGTGCGACAACAATAACAAATAATTACGCTCCAATCGTCTGACGAAGAACACACAGGGAAGAAGATGGAAGAAGCACGAGATTAGGGATTGTCTGGAAATAAAAAAGATTGTAGATTAGGGATTTCTGTTCAAAACACTGCGTGAGGGAGGGGGTGTTGTTCGAAACGCAGCGTGGCAAATTAGGGTTTGGTTTGGAACGCAATGTGGCAGATGGAGGTTTGGTTTGGAACGCAGTGTCTCCTCCTCACATAAGGACGATGTGTTTCATCTGGATGTGGGGCCCAACTCCATAACCACATCAGTAATTGGTGGGTCCCACATCTACAAAATTGAAAAACAAAGGTCAGATTTTAACGGGCCACGTCATCTGATAACTGACAGGCCCTAACACATCCAATGCTCAGGGTTCATTTCGAATGTTTTTCAAATGTTTGGGTCTAATTTGAATCTTTGATAAAAATTAAGGATCAATTTAAACACGGTAAAATATTAAAAGCTATTTTGTACATCCGTGAAAATGTTAGAGGCTAATTAGCCATTTTGGCCTTAAGATTTAACTTTTTATAAAATTTACTAAATATTGAATAAAATAAAATTTTAAATTATCCTTAATTTGAAGTTTAATTAAAAAGATATTATTAAATTGTTAAATAAAAATTAATTGATCAGTTAACTAATAAATTGATTTGTTTTTAATAATAAGGGTTATCAAAATAAATCGAGCTAAAAAATTAAAATCAAATTAAAAATTAAATGGTTCAAAATTTTTACGAAACCAGTTAAACCGATTAAATTAATCATTGCAATTTTTAGCTGCTTTTCCTTAAAATATTATCTTTTGATCTTATTCTAAAAAATTAAAATAATTTGTACTATTTGTCCATAAATTACTTAAAAAGTAATATTCGTCAAGTTTTATTAGGGTTATAGAATAATAGAATGAAAATTTAATTCCATATTATAAAAATTGATTTGATATACGAATTAAATTTTTATCTTATGTACATCAATAAAATATTTGAATTAAAAATTTCCATTTTATATGTATTTTGTCTATTAATAATTTTTTATGAAACACGTAATCACGTTTAATTACTAATTTATTGAGATAAGAGATTCAAAAATTCAAAAATATATTGGAAAATTATTAAAAACTGAAAATAATAAGTCTAAAATGCTTTAAAAGATATTGAAGTAAGAAAACAAGGAGGAGAAGATTCTAAGCTTTATCTAGTCTTAATTGCCTGACATTCGATCTTAATTCGGCAGCCATTAACAGAGCTTAAAGCATAAGTTTCAAGATACATATTCAATCTACATTGAATCCTGACATTACCTTCAAGATACATACATCGATTAATCCACACTAACTCAGGAAAGTTCAGAACCGACTGACAATATCAAGAAACTCTTTACCATTGGCTTCTAAAACTTGCTTCCATGTTCAATGAGACCCTGGAACTACTCTTCAATCATGTCAAATCCATCGACCTGATCAGAAGTTTATCTCACGTCTCTCAGCGAAAAACTTCCCTGTTATTGCCTGATCAGGAAGCAAAGCAAGCCAAACTCCAGTATCAGCTCCGCCCTCGGCCGATATATTCCCTGCCCAAGCCGTCATTGCGGTCTTCACCTTTCCTGGACAGTAGCAGTTGACATAAATCTTCTGGCCTTCAGGTCGGTCGGAGAGTGTCTTAGCCAGTACCCTAGTGTAAGCATTCACTGCAAGTTTCGAAACTGAGTAGTCAGTTTGTGTCTGAGGCCACCCACCTGACGTCCAAGTGCCATCTTCTACTTGTTCAAGGAAAGTAGAGACCATCTTGTCAATAATTTCTTCTGAGATTGTTTCTGTGTCACTAAATTGTTGTCTCAGAGCTTCATCCTCGATTCTCTGCAGTACCAGTGAGAAGTACGATTGTAACAATGGCATCAGAAAGCAATTATAGTTTAACACTAGACACATCACTTACATTTCGTTTTCCATTCAACCTACCAAGCCTTGAACTGAGGTTAACAATACGAGAACCTGTAGCAGAAGGTCTTATCAATGGGATCATAGCTTTAGTCACATTTTTTGTGCCATAATAGTTAGTATCAATGACCATCTTTGCATGTTCAAGAGAATTATCCGATCCAAGGCTGTAATTAACACCTGCATTATTTACCTGGAAGAGATAAATGTACCTGCATAAGCAATCTAAGATAGCTTCTGCACTTGAACATCAATCCTATAACATACTATATATGTGACCCAACTTACCAGAATATCTATACCACCATAGTTTTGCTTTACCCACTCAGCGAACTCATTGATCGATGAAGACTCCAAGACATCAAGTTGATGAAATGCAACGCTGAGCCCTGATTCTTGCAAGACATTAGATGCTTCCAAGCCAGCACTAGTTTCTCTTGAAGTCAGGATTACAGTTAAACCATGGCCTGCAAGTTGCCTCACAATCTCAAAACCTATTCCTCTATTAGCACCAGTCACAACCGCAACAGTTTCCGAGGACCACCACCTGAGAAACACTCGCATTTTAGAAAGCGTAAAGATTTCATGACGAAACACACGTACATGATCCGACACAAAAACACAAGCATTTCCTTGAATCTCATGCTTTTAAGTGAAATTAGATAAAAACCCAGACGAGAAAACGAATAGGGTGTGACGTACGTACCTTTGATGATCAGAATATGGAATGGTTCGAAGAAGGGAAATCTCTTGGAGTCTCTTGTCTCTTTTTTCCTTACTTCCCATTTTCTTTCTTCTCTTGTTTCTTGATCCTTTCTTTTTGGCTCCTATACATCGAAAGAGACGAGTTTTGATTGATTATAAGGTTTAGGAGAGCACAACAGCCAAACTCCTAAGCTGCATCAATGTTTTGAGAAGCTCCCAACTCTTCCTCTGTCCCTTACATACAGGAGTCGAGAAGCTCGGTCCACTAAAAAATGGTGGAACGCTGATTTTTAGGTCAACTTACCGAATTTTATGTTCCAAGCTCTTACATCTGAGATGGCTGGTAATGTATTGAGGAGAGCT
Organism: Erythroxylum ulei; assembly: GCA_027564395.1. Classification (NCBI taxonomy): domain Eukaryota; kingdom Viridiplantae; phylum Streptophyta; class Magnoliopsida; order Malpighiales; family Erythroxylaceae; genus Erythroxylum; species Erythroxylum ulei. Next base: position 55,776,325 of record JANITX010000008.1, read on the forward strand.
TCAAGTTTGGTTTATTTGATATAATTTGTTTTGGAGGTATTTTTATTTAGCATATATTCTTTAAGAAGATATTAAAACAATTAAAAATTGAAAATAGTACATAATTTATTTTCTGAGATTTTAACAAAATAGTTTTCCCCAAATAGATAATCTATTTAGGGTTAGCAAAACAAAGCCAAATCAGTTTTGATTATGTTAGAAGTCAATAAACAAATTTTGTTTTAAATATTATTTGGCATGAATTTGGATTAAAAAAATTATTTTTAAACTTTAAATTGAAATTGAGCTCAAAGTAGCTCGACTTGAAGCAACACGATCAATCAAGACGGGTGGTTTGGTGGAATGGAGGGGCATGGGGACAAAAGCTCTTGTGTTTGATTCTTTCTACTTATCGTCTCTCGATTGAGCCTATCATACAGGACTTGCCTAGTGCGGAGTACTTGGTTGGCGTGATTTGTAGACTATTGCGTCAATCTGAAAATTTACATAGTGCGCATCCAAAGAGTAGCAACTGTAGGTTTCTTCGTTTCAAAAAGAGAGAGAGACCAAAACGATCACCTATATAACAAAATGAAATCATTTTATCAATTTAATCAATATAACATCACTTTTAACCTAGTTTTAACCATACTTTAAAATTTGTAAGCTCCTTATAGAGATGGTTGATAAGTTTTGATTGATCTGATCTGACTCAAGCTGAAGATAATGAACATAGTTCGAATCTGAGCGCTAAAAATTTTTAGAAATAGAACATTATTTTTGTATTTTTTAAATTAAAAAATATATATTTAATTAAGTCCAATCGAGTATATTCAAGCTTCAGACTGTTATCAAATTTCAATCTGTTCAAACTCAATTGAGTTTAAGATCTAATCGAAAGTTTCGAGCCTAATCAAATTTTAAATTGAGCTTGGATCTAAATAGGCTCAAGCCCAACCTAACACTATCCATTACCAACATTCCTCATATGCCAAATCACCTTAATCTAGCCCTATTCGTTATCATCGTATCCAAAGCCACATTGAGTTTAACATTTTAAATGTTTTTAGTTTAATATATTCTAAACTATATAAGACAAAATGTCGGCTTCGTATGTACAAGTTTTTCAATGAAGTTGTTAAGATATATTATATATATCTTTTATTTATTTTTGACATTTTAAATTGGACATATAAAATCTTAACTGTGGTGGAATTAAAGTTGTGATTATTTGGTTGAAGTGGGATTTGTGCAAATCTCCTAATAACGGTAGAAGTCTATCTCCAAGGTATGTAATTATCCACATCTCCTATCTACTGCAGATCTATCTCTAGCGTGAAAAAGGGATAGCATGGGTTAATTGATTATTGAATAAAAGCTGCAGTAAAATATCTGAGTTGTGCAGCAACGCGTTAACGGTGGATTGAGTAAAAAACATATGTGGGTATCTTATATCTTTTGTCAATAGAAGAAGTCTATTGCATATATATGTGTTGAAGCCACGTGTGTGTGTGTCAGATAAAGTTAGTGGGTTGTTGAACAAGTGCTGCTAGTGTGTGCATTAAATGAAGTTTTAAAGAACGCAGTTGGGGGTCAACATAGGATAAGAAGCTCACGTTTGTTTGGGTGTTCTAGTCTTCATATGTCCACCGTGGGTCTTGAAATTATTATATTAATTGGGCGTTAAAGTGAAGGTGGAGTGGGGCTTTTAAGGAGAAGTGAGCTTCTCTGTGTTCGTGTTGCTTCTCTGCGTCCGTGTGGCTTCAGTGCTTTCCTTTGAAGGACGATGATTTCGTTAAGCTGGGCTGAATAGTTTGTGCTACGTTTTCTTTGATGTGTTGTCGTGATTGGCCCATTGTTGTTGCGACAACTTCCAAATCTATTTCAGTGGAGCGGAACTTATCGGGAAGTTGTTCTTGTCTATCTCAAGTGTATTTTAGTTTTCGCTCTTTATTATTTTAATCACTTGAGTTGTTCGTTTAATTATCTTTATTATTAAATTCTATTGAGAAAATCCTCTGTTGAGGTTAGTACGAGGCGGTCGTACTATTGGGTGTGAAACTCTTTCACGGGTAGTTAGGTTGTGGGATAGTGCTAAGGGTTGAGTGGTGTCGGCTCAGTAAAGCCTTGAGTAAAACTATTGTACCTTGGTAAAAGTTATTAAGCTGGGTGAGGGCCCCGCAGACGTAGGCAAGGTGTGCCGAACTGCGTTACCAATAATTAACCCCCTTCGGTTTTTCAATTGGTATCAGAGCAAGGTCGCCGATTCAGAACTTGGTAGCAAGTTGGTGCCGATCTTAGTTTCGCGAACATGGCTACAAGAGAGGCACTACAGGTGGAGATTGGAAAAAGTGTGAATAATGCGAAAGATGAATCAGATAAAAACGAAGACTTTGTACTACTCACACGAAATTTTGGTAAATGGCTAAAAAGAATAAAGAAGGACAAATTCGACTTTAAACAATATGGCAGAAGGTCATCGAGTAACAATTCAAGACAAGAAGTGAAGACACAAGAGAGTAAATATTGTAGTAAAGAAGAAATAGTTAATGGTGCTGCGTTGGTTGCCTTACATAGCAAAAGTCCAGTTACTTGCTTAACAGTAACTGAAAAGGAAGTAACTGAAGGTCGAAAAGAGGGAAAATCGGAAAATTTCAAAAACAACTCAACTCAAGATCGAATATCAGATTATGACAGCTATGGAAGTGGCCTAGATGATAAAAAGGGAATATTTACGAAGATTACAAGGCTATATATGAAAAGTGGGTGAAAACGTGTAAAAAGAATAAAAGATTGAAGGAAGAGAATCTTTTCATGAAGAACACCATACAAGAGTTAGAAAAGAAGTTGATGTTGACGTCGGATGAGCTTGGTGAAGCTAGAATGAAGTTGGTTAGCACTGAAAAGGGATTGAGAATGTTGAATGGAGGCACGAAAAAACTAGAAAAATTGATAGAAACTGGTAAGGTTAAAGGAGATCTTCAAGGCATTGGCTATAAGGGTGAGTGCTCTAAAGTGAATGAAGAAAAAAATAAAATGTCCAGATCAGCCCAAAAGGTAGAAGCGTCAAAAAAGAGTGGAAGATTTATACCCACATGTCATTTTTGTGGAGTTATCGGGCATATAAGGCCAAGATGCTATAAGATGTTACAAATTATTTTTCAAAGAGGTTAAAACTGAAAATCTAGACACTCTCCATTAAATTTCCAGTGGCATCCCATAGTATCGAAGCAAGCTTGGATTAGAAAGGGTCAAGTACAAGTACAAAAATGTAGTGAAGGAAAAACAAGAAAATGCCTAGATTTGCAGTTAGTTATTGTAGATGAAGTACCTGCAGAAAGTAACTTACAGCTAGTTACTGTAGATGGAGCAGCAGCAGAAAGTGGTTTACAGTTAGTTACTGCTGAGAAAGTAACTGTAGCAACTGAAGAACTTTCAGTTCCTTCGGATGATGAACCAACCAAAACAATGACAACTGATTTAAACAGAGATTCTTTATCTCAAATCCGTAGAAATCATCCAGTAGAAAATATTATTGGAGATGTGAGCGAAAGAAGAAAAACAAGAGAAAGAAAAATCATTGATTATAGAGAACTTGCAGGCTACTTGTGTGACACCTCTTTATTCGAGCCAAAGAGTAAGTCCAGGTTTGAGATTCTTCGAGGGGTACAGGGACAGTGTGCTTTACAATTTTGAAGTATTTTTTATGTTACAAACAAAAACAAAAAACAAAAAAAAAGATTTTTTGTTTTTTAGTTTTATGTTGCTATTGTCGTTTCATCTTTTTAGCAGTTTGTTTTGTGACTTCTTTTTGGCTCTACCGAAGACTCTTCAACACTCTCGTCGGTATGGATCTCTCTGGGGTATCTCTCTCTCTTTCAGGCATATCTCTCAGTGTTTTGATTGGTAGTAATTTGGCTTCTTGGCGTGCTTATAACTCTTCCGCTGGTATGATTACACTTTTGACATTATCTTGCTCCTAAGGGGGAGACATCAGGTTGTTTATGGTGAATGTTCCATTCTGATTTCATGATATATGTGTAAATATTTGTCTTACTTTTTGGCATCTTTTTGTCCCAAGGGGGAAAATTTTGGATGATTAGATAAACTTGATGTTCTTTGGAACTTGATGTTTGATCAAGGGAGAGTATTTACTTATATGTCCAATTATTTTATTTAGGGGGAATTTCATGTTTGTGACAAAAATGCCAAAAAAGAGGAGATTGTTAGGATATATATTTTGGCATTATTTATTAATTGGACATATAAGATGCTAATTGGATAATGACTTGGATTCTAAAGTCATATGGATAATCTTCTAGTTGAAAAAGAATCCTATCTTAAATTGAAGTTTGTTATCATATTGATTTTAGAATTATTTTACTGTTGGAGTTACTGCTGGATTTGTGGATTTTATGGATAGAAGAAAATAAAGGAATTTGTGTATATCATGAATTTGCAGGATATCTAAAAAAAAAAAGAGGTATCTAATATGTAATAGATAGTGATCCATCTACCTATTTCTCTCGGTAATTTATTATTAACAACCTCTTCTGAACTCTTTTCACTATAAATAAATAAAAAATAAGGG
>JANITX010000008.1:55787945-55804391 GCA_027564395.1 Erythroxylum ulei
CCAAAATTAATCTATCAAATCTCATAATTCATTTAAATCATGCTTAATTCATCAAGAAAATTTCGGGGGCCAACACTGAGTGCATGAATAAAGGTTCATATAGACTCCAAATCCGCCCTGCAAAATAAGAGAAGGTCATCTGTAAAACATAGGTTAGTAAGGCCAAGTGTCTTGCACTTCGAATGATACTTGAAGTTGGGATTAGAAAGAGTTGCAGTTCCGATAATTGCATTAAGGATTTCTATGACCAGAAGAAAAATATATGGGGGAAGGGGGTCCCCCTGGCGAATGCCCTTAGTAGCTTTGAAATACTAAGTAAGGGCACCATTAATCAATATCGAATACGATGCCGAGGTAATGCATTCCATGACCCATAGGGTAAATTGAGTCGGAAAACCAAAAGCCTCCAACATAGCATGCAAGAAACTACAATTGATACTATCAAAAGCTTTGTGAAAATCAATCTTTAAGGTGGAATTCGGTGGGCTCGAAGAATTAGAATACCCTTTCAAAAGCTCTTGAACAATAAGAAAATTGTCACCAATGTAACGATCCGACGAGAAGGCACTTTGGTTATCACTAATTAACGGGGCCATAGCTTCCTTCAATCTGGTAGCAAGTATCTTAGAAATAACTTTGTACAGAAAATTGGTACAAGAAATGGGACGATAGTTGACAAAGGTGGTTGGAGTCGCTTCTTTTAGAATCAAGCATAAGAATGTTCAATTAATCTTTTTCAGCAAGATCCCATTTCTAAAGAACTCATAGATGGCTTCCTTGACAAAACTACCAATAGTAAGCCAAGCTTGTTGATAAAAGTATCCGTTAAACTCATCAGGCCCAAGAGCTTTCTTTCCATTCATTCGAAAAACACAAGCCTCTATTTTGCTATCCCCTACTGGTTTGGTTAAGAGAGGCAAAACAGAAGGTGAAACCTGCTTAAGGTTAAGACACTGAAAATTCAGAGAAGAGACATAAGTATGTTCGGCAGTACCAAGTAATGATTTCAAAAAATCGAAAGCTGCTTACCTAATAGTTGTCTGATCATGGATAATATTACCATTATGAGAAATGGAATAAATCTTGTTTTGGTTCCGTCTAGATAGAATCGAATGGAAAAAAAATTGAGTGCAGCAGCCGCCATCTTGGAGCCAATTGATTCTAGCTCGTTGCTGCAAAAGTGAGGAATGATTACTAACAGCTTGCAGATAACTGGTGAGGGCTATCTTTTCCTGGTCAAGAAGAAGTTGACTCACAGGTGTAGAGGATAAGAGAATCTGCACTCTAGTTAGCTCCGATCTAGTACGATTGATTATTTCAATAGTGGAACCCTGAGAAGCCTTATAAGCTTAAGTTTCTATTTAATAACTTTCAGTTTCTGAAGGTAGATAAACTGCTTGGTGCCCCCAACATCCATGTATAGTTCCTCTCAAACAAGCATCCACAAAACCAGGAACTTTAACTAAGTAATTATTGAAGCTAAAAGGATGATGAGCAGACACGGTTGGATACAAGTGTGAAATCTGTATGGGAGTATGGTCAGAAAATAAAGGGTCCAAAAAACGAGCCATGCCGCTAGGGAAAGACTAAAACCATATGTCATTTGCAAGGGCTCTGTCAAATTTCTTGTGAATAAACCATCTGTCCTTTTGCTTATTAGACCAGGTGAAGAAATGACCAGCAAAACTGAGATCAGATAACCCAACCTGCTCCACACAATCCAACATATCGATGGAGTAGTTATACAAACTTATGTTGCTTTGAGCCTCCGAAGAATAGAGGGTGGTGTTGAAATCCTCACATAGGAGCCAAGGTTTAGAAACAGTGCTATTGACATGGCGTATGGTAATCCATAAATCCCATCTCTGAAACTCAAAATTGCTGGCATACACAAAGGAAACAAAGAAGTCAAGATTTCATTGCAAAAGCAGTACAAGAAGGTGTATAACCTGATTTGTAGCCTCAACTATTTCAACCTTAATTTCATTAGCATTGAAGCATACAATGATCTGACCATAGGCATGATGATTGTGATTAGATAACCAGCTCCATTGAGGGCCCAAAATATGGAGTTTAGTCAAATTAACCAATCTGATTTTTGTTTTAAGTAAACCTAAGTAAAACAGGTTGTTCTCAAAGCACAAAATCTTTTAGAGCTTGTAACTTAGAAGGAAGGTTGATACCTCGGACATTCCAAGCCAAAATAGGCATATTAAAAAGAGGTGGTGTTGAGGCTTTTACCTTTGCCCCGTTTGGATTTTCTTGTGGAGATGGAGAGAGAGGTCCCATTGTTCTCTGCTGCAGAAATGCTAGGAGAAGAGGTAATAGGATTGACTTCCTATAACAATTTAGCTGGAGAGGGCTCAGTTGAGGAATTAATGTCCATTTGAGGGGAGTCAGCTACAACAGATAAATCATTAAGGATGCCACGTGAGGTCTGAGCGATCTCAACCTCGAGATGTCCAAATAGATCAGGTTGTTGAACTAGTTCAGAATTATCAATCGCAGGCAATTATATAATGGTAGGCAAGACAGTAGGAGCATGATCCTCAGATTGACAAGTCCTAGAAGATGCGGATTTCTGAGCAGGAGCTAGACCAGCATTGGCATTCAAGGTTGAAGCTAAGGGAGTAGCAGGAGGCATTTGGCTAACCTCGCCAGGAGAAGCCTCTGCGAGATTCATCAATTCATGGTAGCTACCAGTATTAAAGATCTTCCCCGTGGGTTTCCAGATTGAAGTAGAAGTCTTGATAGGGGGCCTCCAATGATAAGAGACAACTATGCTGTCTTCCTATAATTGATTCCCTTCTCCAAGTCGCATGATTGGAATTTCATTTAGGAGGTCTTTGGAGATGAAAATACTTACACAAATTCGGTCATATCCAATTCGTTTCTTGTTGGCCAAATTCTCATCCATACAGAGTGGTTTACCAATGAAACTGGCTAGTTGGCTGAGACCCAACGTAGTCCAATACTCCAGTGGGACATTATGAAAATTGACCCATATAAGTAGACTCTGTATCTTGATGGTTTCTAGTGTAAGACCCGGTTGCCAGAGATGTAGAAAAAGAGGCTGACTCCCAAAATGCCAGGGTCCCTCTCCTCAAGGATCTTGTTAGCAACTGAAGTGGAGGAGAAGGAGAATAAGACTAGATTGTCTTCCAAAAGCAGTACATCCAAAAGTCCCTTGTTCTTCCAGGATTTAGTCGCCCAACGCTGAAGAAGAGGAAAAGTTGGTCTTTTATCAAGGAAAAAGCCCACGATGGTAGATTTCCAAGAGTCTGCGCCTGCTTAAAGAGTAGCCAGGTCAGGAGAAACGATGAGCTTCTCATCAACTTCACTAGGGGGATTATAATTCAGAGTAGTCGAGATGAAGTCACCAACTACCTGCTTCTATGATTTTCGCGCAGTAACGGTAGCAGACAAAGGGTTAAGAGAGGGGAGGGAGGGTTCGGAAGAAAGAGGAGGGAAACCTTCAGGTGGGAGGGAAGGTGGGTCGGGCATAGTGGAAGGTGGGAAAATTTTTTCAAAGGGCAGAAGAAAGAAAAAGGAGAGGAGGTTGAATCTAGAGAGAGGGGAGAGCGTCTCTCACTAACGCATGATGTTCAGTGGCAGTTGGTGATCACAACCTGCTACTATAGGAGACTGTGTGAGAGTTGGCAGGAAGTGCATTTGGCTGTATGGGCTATGCAGGAGATGGCGGCGCCCCGTACATGAAGCTTGCTAGCAGTAAGTTACTGTTAGAGCATACAACTATTGAAAACACAATGTTCGGCAAGGCGATGAACACCACAAGTGGCGGTGAACAGCTCTAGTGGCTAGGATTTGTGTCCATTGATGCTGAAGTTTCTGTAGTAAACACGATCATGTCATAGGTTGTATCATTCGTTCAAACATTACTTTTATTTTAGTTAGTGTAACTTCTTTGAGATTTATAGTTATAAAGTAGAAATCTTTGTTTGAGTTTGTATAGTTATTAAAGAACGTAGAAAAGAAACAAAAATGGTAGAAATACAAAGGAGTGTAAGATTAGTATTAATTCAATTAATCAATTAATAATTTATAAATAAATTAAAAACATCTTAATAAATAATTAGTTTATAAATAAATTTTATTTATTTCATTATTTATTTTAATGAAATATAATGAATTTTATATGAATAAACATTTAAGAAAATTAATTTTTTTAAAATAAAAAGTAAAACCAAATGGCCTTCAATATTTACTAATAATATTTCTACACATTTTCTTCAATTCTCATGATATGGAAGCAAAGGGACAATTTAAAGCACAATTGAGTTTCCATAGTCATTAATAAATAAATTTTAATTTTCACTATTTTTCAATGACAATTTACGCTTAAATAAAAAAATTAAATTTTAAGTTGGGTTTTGGACTCAAAGCACACCTTAACTTAAATTCAAATTATGAGTATCAATTAAGCTTAAATTTTTTTTTAGGGATGATCAATCTTAAAATGATCAACCTTTTAACTTAATTTTATAAGTTTTAAAAGATTAATTACTAAATTCAAAACTTTAAAAAGTTTGATGCTAAATTAAAAAATCATAAAAGGTTGCATAATATTTAAATATGTTATCACAACTTTCAACTCACCACTAAAAGTTACACAATATTTGAATATGTTATCACAACTTTCAACTCACCACTAATCTTGTGAGTTTGTGACTTCCAAACTGCCTTAGTGCCTTGGCTTAGTTTCTTCTTTTGTGCTTACTCTTTTCTTGGGATGTTTATATAGTAATGAGTAAATTTTACAACTTTGATCAAACTCAAGGTTAATGGGTTAGACATTAGCTGGTCCAGATTAGGATTGTTATCTAATCAATCCTTTGAAAGATTCAAATAGACACAAATTGAGTTAATAAAGTAATGTTATTTTGATCAATAAATTTAAGAATATAACAATTAAAACAATATCATCTTAGTATTATATTAAAATAATATTATTCTTAAACCGATTTTAGACCTTATGTACAAATGATCGTATCCCATTGTCAACCTTAAATGTCAATAAACCTACTTTTGACCTAATTCAACCCTGCCCAACACATTACAACAACAATAACAATAATATCCGGTGAGAGTTCTGCTGAAGCGCTAGGTTGAAGATGTTGCTTCTAATAAACTTACATATAATTGGTCAGGTTGTCGAAGCCCCCAAAATAATACCAATTCTCCAAACTTTTGTAATAGTCGTGGAATCAGACCAAATTCCTAGATAACTGAATACTAGTTTTTTTAATTTCAAGCAATAAAATTAAATTGGGGGAGCGTGTTTGATTAAATAACTTATTAACTGAAATTAATACAAAAACAAATTAAATCAACTGAATTTAAAAATAAGAAAGTCAAGATTACCAAACCCCGATTTAAGAAAAAGATCTCATTTAATTGTAACATTAATCATTGATCTAAAAAGAATATTTTCACAATTCAAGCAGTTAGTCCGAAATATATTAGGATAGCTATAATAAGTGTCAAAATTTTCTAAATTAATTGGTTCAAATCCAGCATCCAAACCAAAACTTATCTTCTATTAACTGGGTGTGATAACATTCAATATCAAATAAATGACAACAATAAGCTCTGTGAAAAAGACTGAACCCTAAATTAAATAATCGAGATAGTTGCAACTATTCAATTTAGTTTTCTTGTTTATCATAAGTTAAATATGAAAATTCATAAATAACATATTTGATACTTGTATCATTAATTCATGACAGTTACGGATCACTGAATTCTTGGATAGCGATAGAATAATCAATATTAAATTAAATTATCAAATCATCAAATTAATCGAATATCAAGCATTCATGAAATCTATGAACTCAAAACAATAAATACTTGAATTAAAACGTGAATAAAAGTTTGAAACACAAAATCTCACAAATTTACAATCAAAGTATTTAATCCCCTTGAATCAGAAAGATTGAATTTAGCCACACGTGACTTTTGCTTCAATAACAAAAATAGAAGAAAGACTAAGAATTGCAAAAAGAATTAAAAATCAAGAACTTTTTTCTATTGTGAGGAATGTCCTTTTTATAAGATTTTCTAATCTAATCATAATCTAACTCTAACTTGTGAAGATATATATCTAAAACGAATTCAAAATCAAACTCTTTAAGGATAAGGCGAAGTCTTTCAGTCGAATTCTAGCTCTTCAAGCGATCAGCCTTATCCACTGCATCAATCTCTTCACTTTATCCATACTTTGTCATTATCATCAATAGAGTCTCAATTTGATGCAATCTCTACTTTTCATCTCCTAAAACAAAACAAACATTAATTTCGATATTTAAGCACCAAAATAAATCTAAAATAGAGGAGATAATATCAAATAATATGTCTAGATAAGATATTATCAATAATTCAAACCCTAGCCCTTGACATTATTAACCTTAAATGCCAACAAACCTATTTAGCCTAAAAAGAATACACGGTGAATTTTATATTCATAATGTTTCTTTGATAACCTAACTAATTCAATAGCTATATATTATAAGTACCTTTACTAACATTCGTCTAGAATGTTATTATAGTTTGGTAAAATATATTTTAATTGAAAATTTAATAAAACTTGTTATTATAATATCAATTAAAACTATATATTATATCAAATATATAAAAAAAATTAATTTATTATAAATATAACTTATGATTTACTTGCCTGCCAATGTTATTGTTTTAATATTTTTCATGTTAGCAGACATATAAATATAATAAGTTAGTAAAAAAATTTAAAATTCAATTAAAATGCAAAACAAGCTTTAATACTCGAAAGATGAAGACTATATTAACAATTTTCTTAATTAGCATACATAAATAAATTTAACTTGATTTAGAGAAAAACGTATCTGTGCTATAGTTTGACACATTTTCTATTTTTATAATTTAATATATTTTTGTAGTCAACATAATATCTTTTATTAGTTTTCATTCAAAAAATCATATGTATTTTATATTAAATAATAAATTATGAATAGATCAAATTACATAAGGCACGCGTCATTTAAAATTTCCTTTTAGTCCGACAGACGTTGATTATGATTTTTAATTATAACTTGAAAATGATACGCACCGGTGGACGTGCCGGAGTGGTTATCGGGCATGACTAGAAATCATGTGGGCTCTGCCCGCGCAGGTTCGAATCCTGCCGTTCACGTTTTCTTTTTTACAGTTAAATTTTGACCAAACTCAACAGCAGTCAATTTGTTGTCACCTTAGCCACGACCACCTACGACCTTGTCCCTAACCTCCACTAACTACCTTCGGAACTTCTGATTCAATTTTTAATGTAAATAGTTCGCTTGGAAGACCTTAATATTGTAGAGCTTGGAACACTCTATTTTCTGTATGCCCCACATCGTTTTCTGGAAAGAACTCGCACAAACTATCCGTGGCTGATAGTAAATGGACTTACATACCCACCTTCACGAGGCTTCATGCTTCTTATCGAACACTCCACAATTAAACATAAGCACCTGTTCTTTTTTAGCTTCTACATTGGTTTACATGATTCCAGAGCCCACTTGTAAGTAATCTTCACCGTTTATATATTCCAGGAGCACTAGCTAGAAGAACCTTCAAGCAAAGGAAAGCCAAGAATCTCAACTTGTTACTTACTGTATCTCATCAGTTTGGCTTTTAGATCAATGGTAAGTACTGTTACTTGTTCTTCAGAACCCGTTTAGCGCTATCATGTCCTGACCTACACGATTAATTGAGCTTGCAGAATATGTGGAAACAGATGGCGAATCGTTTGAGAGGAAACACAACGTTTACCACCGCAACTTCTCCTTATGCCCCTGCAGGTGAGTTTGGTCATCGTGTTCAAAGAAATGGCTTCAAGATATCTGAGAAGGGTGATTTGGTGCCGGTGTATGTCGCTCTTGGGATGATCCTTGTATCGACGACGTTAGGTCTTTACACGGCAAAGCATCAGCTACTTTACTCACCAACTGTGCGAGTGAAGAAGAAGCTGAGAGAGACGATACCGGAGGTGGAGTACCCTGACAAAGTGGTGGACGAGTCGTCTAAGTTCATGGAGAAGTCGCTTCTCAGGAAAGTGGCCCATGTTCAAAAATTTGAGAGTGGTCTTCAGGACATTCCTGATGCCATTCGCAAGGATGTTTTTGCTCGCCCACCTCGCACAGAAACTTTAAAATCTGTAGGAATCGACCCCCAGAAGCCTTAGTCTTTGTTTGGATGAGCTTACGTCAATATAGCTTTTATTAGTAGAGCTTTTTTAAAAAACCAGTTGACTGTTTGACAGTCAATTTAAAAAACAACTTTTTTAAAAGAGCTTTATACAGTAGATTGTTTGATAACATAAAAATAAAAAGCACTTTTATTAATTTAACTATATTAATTTTAACTATATTAATTTAAGGCTAGCTTAAATTTACTCCACGTGGCTTCACAAAGATCTCGGTTTCTACACTTTCATCTAATAGTCTCTCATTGAACTGTCTTCCTTCTTTTGACGGGTAGCTCTACAACTATTCAAAATCTCTGCTTGTGAACATCACTTTCTGATCATCAAAAGATCCATTTTTTATTTCATTTGTCAAGCGTTTATCCTTAAAATTCATGTGGGCGGTTAAATCTAAATCGTGAAACGTTGTTTTCAGTACAAGGATTGTTAAATAAACCAAATACAAGGTGAGATCTAGAGATTTATTAGATCCAAAAGAAAATATCGCAAACAGAAGAAGATGGGTAACGCAGACGTCGATGTCTGCGTTGTTAACGCAGATCTTCTTCTGCGTTGTTCATGCAGACGTTGAACGAAGGTCTGCGTATTAAACGCAGATCCAAATAAACGCATGGAGGAAGGTAACGCCGACACCCAGCAGCAAATAATATTTCAACAAACCTGTGAGTATGGTGTCGTCAGAAAGATGATATGTGAGTTATTAGAGAAGATGAGAGTCGTGAGTATGTGAGAACAGAAGAAAGCCAAAGAAAGAAAGAGGCGTCTCAAATTTTTGATATATACGTAAGTGACGTGATTTTGTCTACCCGAAAAAGCTGAAATTTGGGGCTTTTCTGAAAAGCCCCAAATTTTAGCTTCTAAAAAAACTGTATTTTAGCTTTTAAAAAAACTATTTCTACTTCAAAAGCGCTTTTGAAATTTTCAGCCAAACACTCACTTTTTCCTTAAAATAGTTTTTGCGATAGAAAAAAGCACTTTTGGAGCTTTCAAAAGCTAAAACAAACAGGCTCTTAATGTACTCTTTACCTGCCTGTAAATTCGTGTAAGAACCACTCAAACTGTGTGAAGTTCGAGCCTTCAATCGTATGATTCATATATGGAACTGTGGAAATAAAAGAAAGGAATGTTAGGATTTATTTTTAATATATCCTATTTTTATTTTTAGCATTTTAATTGGAAATGAGAATTTCCTTAATAATTTTTGAAGATATGCCTAAATTGGTGGTTGCGTATTGGTAGGTGCTTGGGATTTGATTTGGAAAGATAATCCTAATAAGCATTATTTTCGGGTTGATCTTTATCTATGATTGTCCTTGTTTTGAATATGTTAAGGTGAGAAAAACCTAGTCGTGTGTGTGCTGAAGGGTATCCTTGTAGCTCACGTGATATTGATTTTCTAGGGTTTGTGTGGCTGTGAATTTGTTGCTGAATTCTTTTTGACAAACTGACGTTGAATTTTTGCTAGAGGGGTTGTCGTTCTTTGTTCTGTTTTCGATCCTTTATTGAGCTGATGGTGTTGATATTTTGGATCAGTTCTCTTTAATAATTCAACTCTAACAAGTAGTCCATGAAGTTGAAGTGTTGCTGAATTTTTCTAAGTTCTTGAAGTGGTCGATCAGTGCAGCACAAAGGTGATGTTGATGCTGATGGTTGCATGATGAACATATGTCGTGGTCTGGTTGTGTCTGTGATAAACTTCTGATCTGGAAGTTTTATTTTTACTAGCTTTATTTGTTTCTTTGGTTGAGTTAAGTAGTTAGGAAAATCCTCTGACGAGGTTAACACGAGTCGGTCGTGTTATAGGGCGTGAAGATCTTTCACGGGTAATTAGGTTGTGGGTCAGTTACATAGATTGGGTCTTTCGGGGTAGATCAATCTTGTGTAATTTTTTTGAACTATAGTGAAAGAATTTAATCTGGGTGAGGGCCCCACAGACGTAGGCAAAGTGTGTTAAACTGCGTTACTAAACGTCGGTGTCTTCTTTATTTTGCAGTTGCGATTTTTATTTACTTGCGTGAAGAAAATTTTGGAGATAGTCTGCAAATTGATTAACGATTTAATTATTTAAAGGAAGATTTAAAAGAAAAAATGGATTTCATTGTGTGAGCTTGACGATATCTTGAATTTGATGACATCCATTCTTAAATATCATCGAGGAAGACATAATCCCCAAGGTTTTGCTACAACCAACCACGAAGCTCAGTTTCATTTTGTGGTAAATAAGGGAGATAGAAAGATAAAAGGGAACAATTAAATAATCTAAATAACTTAGTTGGTTTTAAATTTTTGTCTTATTTTAGAAATGAATTAGTACATGGTATTTATAGATACATAAGATACCTCTTTAAAATAATACAACTCTTAGAAAACATAAGATAGTAAATGCAAGATACATGCATGAGAAAAATACAATGAATCTCAAAATATATGAACCAAATAAAGAATTAAGTTTAATTAAATGCTCCAATAATATAATTGCATATTTTTACATCCTGCCTTAAACTTGATTCTTATTGATAACTCTAATCCACACACGCAGTTTAGCAAAACTTTCAAACTTCAATTCTTTGGTAAAATATCAGCTACTTAACTATCACAACTCAAATAAGAAAGCCCAACTTCTTTGTTCTCAACACACCCCTTTATGAAATGAAACTTTATATCTATGTGCTTACTTCAATCATGGAATATAAGATTCTTCCCCATTGCTATAGCATATTTGTTATCCATAAAAATAGAGGTAGCTCCATCTTGAGTCATATGTAACATCTTCAACAACCTTCTTAACCAAATTATATGTGTGATACAAGAAGTAGCTACATCATATTCGGCTTCACATGTGAATAAAGTCACAATGGGTTGTTTTTTAGAACTCCAAGTAAAAGCAGTGTCGCCTATGAAAAATATAAACCTGCTTGTGCTCTTTCTATCATCAATATCGCATTATAACCAACAAGTTGAAAATTAAATAAAGAAGAATAGTGCAAACCATAGTCAATAGTACCTTTGATATATCGCAAAACCCTTTTAGCCATTGCCATATGAGTAGTTTGGAGCTTCCATAAAATGACTTATAACCTCCACTCTAAAGAGAATATAGGGTCTTGTACAAGTCAAATACCTCAAGCTTTTAACAAGACTCCTAAAAAGAGTTGGATCCACCTTTACATTTTCATCAAACTTTGACAATTTTGTTGTACAATCAATTGGGGTATTAATGAGCTTGCAATTCTTCATCTTAAATTTATCAAGAATCTTTCTTGCTTAATCTTATTGAGAAATAAAGATACCATAATCATCTTGCTTCACTTCAATACCAAAGAAATAGGACATGTTCTATATCAGTCATTTCAAATTCTTTAGTCATCACCTTATTAAACTCTTCGAACATCTTTAAATTGTTACCCGTGAAGATCAAGTCATCAACATACAGGCATACAAGAAGAATGCTTCCATTTTCACCTTCTTTGACATAAAGAGAATGTTCTTGGAGACATTTGATGAATCTATAGCTTTGAAAATACTTATTAATGTGTCTATACCAAGCTTTTGGAGCTTGTTTCAAGCCATATAATGTCTTCTTTAACTTCAACACTTTATCTTCATGTCCTTTCACCAAGTACCCCAATAGTTGTTGGATAAACATCTCTTTCTCAAGGTAGCTATTTAAGAATGCCAACTTGACATACATTTGATAAATCTTCCATCTCTTTTGCGCTACCAAGGAAATAAGTAATCGAATGGTCTCTAATCGAGCCACAGTAGCAAACTCCTCATCATAATCTACTCGATGTTATTGACTATAACCTTTAACAACAAGTCTTTCCTTGTACCTCTCTACTTATCCTTGAGCATTTCTTTTGACTTTATATACCCATTTCACACCAATCACCTTTTGCCCATTTGGAAGAGTAGAAACTTCCCATGTGTTATTCTTTTGAATTGCTTGAATCTCTTCATCCATTGCACATCTCCGTTTCTTTTCTTATATAGCTTCTTCAAAGTGTAGCGGCTCGAAATCGGCAAAGAGACAAAATAGTGTTGTATTTTCTACCATCTTCGTGGACTCATAAAGATCTTGTAGATTCCTTCTTCCTCTAGGACCCTCAGACAAGCTTTGAGGAGGACTTTCATTTCTTCTAAGATTGGTTGATTGAGGAGTATTAATATCTTTTATGCCTGTCATGGTCAAAATCTTCAATCATAGGAAATAAAATACTTTCTTCATTTTTAGAGACATCCCACTTCCATGAAGTTGTTGGAATCCAACCGTGATCAAATCACGGGCACAGTGGTAACAAAATTTTTAGAGATTCTGAGCAGATCCCAATAATTGAATAAAACAAAAAATGAATTAAAAATTGTACCTTGTTCGATTTCTTGTTAAAAAACCTTTGAAAATTTTTTTCGATCGATCAATCACGAGTTGTTCAAATGTCCAGCCTCTGATGGTATCCATAGAGCAATTCTCAATACTGATTTTAAAAGGAAGAAGACAAAGTGCTAACTTCTAAAATTTTCTTCCCTTTTTAAATAGAAAAATCATAAGGGTCTTTTATTATAATTAAAATCATATTCTAATTTTAATTAATTTAGGGGCTGTTTGGTTTCATTTTTTCCTTTAATTTTTTGTTGTCGTTTAAAAAAAAAGAAACAGTTCGTTAAAACTTGTTTGGTCGAGTATATTGCCATTTTTCATTTTCAAAAATAAGAAAACCACAGTGACTTTGCGAAAACCAAAAAATAACATTTTCATATGTTTTAAAAACAAGTTTTCGTGTATTTTTAAAACAGGTTTTCATATTTCACATAACTAGTTTCCTGCACTGCCGACTTGTGTCTTCAGCCTCTTCCACTGTTAAAAGGTCTTGCATATAGAAATCAACGAAACTATCCTCTTCATCATCTTCTCAATCTCTGCGTCTTTTGCTATCTTTTGCAGCTCATCACATCACGCAATTTTTAGGTTTTTTTTCGTATGTGGATATTTGTGTTTTCTAACCTGTTGCTCGACAAATAATATTACTATTATTTGCGTTGTTTTTGTATGTGGTTATTTGTGGAGAAAGCAGCTCGAACTGGTGAAACAACAACACCCTTGCCTTTATCCTTTAAATTCTGACCCAAAGTCTTTGTTGCCAACTCCATATTGACTTCCTTTCCCTCATTCTCCACTGTGAACTCTTTATCTGATTCATGAACTTCATCGTCCCCCACCTCTGCCTCAAGATCAATACCTTTTTCATGTTGAGACCCTCCATCTGTACAAATATTCCCAGACTTATCAACAGTCATGTCCTTAGTTTCCTCCTTTTCAAACTCTATTTTTTCTCTGGGAATACCTCCCGCGCCAATAACACCATCATCATTACCAGAATTTCCAACTTCACCGCCATTAATACTAGCCTTATCACTAAAATTCTCCCCACAAACAAGCCCCTTATCTCCCTCATCAACCACATCAGTCTTTTCAGAAACACTTTCCTTCTCAAACCCCTTCTGTTTTACATTAACTTCACCATTACCAAGGTTTTCACCCTCTGCTTCTCTACAATCAACGTCCACTCCGTCATGTTCCAAGCCATGCTTTTCTTCCTCATTTTTATCCTCACCGCCAACTTCAGCATCATATTGAGGCTCTAGTTCGAGCTCACCTTCTTCCATTTCACTGTTACTCCCACTCTCAGCACTCTTAATCTCAATTTCAGCATCCTTCATATCCACTCCAATCTTCTTCACCACCTCCACACTCCTAGATTACTCACTCCCGGAATCCTTCGACCACGACGGAGATGATCTTCTCGATTTGGATCTCGATGATTTCCCCTTCCCCTCATCCCACGGTGACTTCACATCCCCCAATCCCTTAGGAGATGATATGCTACTGCCATTCACCCTCTCCTCATTTACAACTCTACTCCCTCTACCCTCGTCAAAATCCTTACTTCCACTACCAAATCTCCTCCTACACCTCT
This sequence comes from Erythroxylum ulei, assembly GCA_027564395.1. Lineage (NCBI taxonomy): Eukaryota > Viridiplantae > Streptophyta > Magnoliopsida > Malpighiales > Erythroxylaceae > Erythroxylum > Erythroxylum ulei. The sequence goes on from JANITX010000008.1 coordinate 55,802,163, forward strand.
CTCTCTCTGACCTAAAACCTTTCGAAAATTCCCTCCTTGACACTGCACTAAAAATCTCGGATCGAAAAGCACTGGATTTATTGGATGAAAAGCACTGGATTCATCTTTAAAATAAACAAATGATCATGCATTAAATGCAACTGTTGAAGCATTAAATGCATTTACGTGCCTTTCATGCAAGTCTTCACTTGTATGACGTTTTTTATTGAAAGAAAAGCACTAGATTTGTTTATCTGGGTTCATCTTTAAAATAAACAAACGGTAATGCATTAAATGCAACTGTTGAAACATTAAATGTAATGCAAGTCTTCACGTGTATGACGTTTTTTATTGAATGAAAATCACTGGATTCATCTTTAAAAAAAAGGGTCATGCATTAAATGCAACTTTTGAAACATTCATTTACGTGCCTTTCATGCAATTCTTCACATGTATTCATGCATTAAATGCAACTGTTGAAACATTAAATGCATTACGTGACTTTCATGCAAGTCTTCACGTGTATTCCTATTTTTACAGTTCACATGACTTTATTATTGTGATCGATGTCACTTATATGTTATTACATTTAGTTATGGAAAGCTTGAACAATATGAATGATGACAATGATTGTATGGAAGTAAATGAAAAAGATAGGGTATAGAATGATACGATAGAGATGTATTTAATCTCCTTGATGGTTGAAGAAGTGAAGAAGGGAAATCAAACAATAACTACCTTTTCGAAATCTGGTTGGAAGAATATTAAAGCAAGGCTTCAAACAAAGTTCAATAAAGAGTATATTGATATTCAATTGAAGAATAAGTATAATGGACTAAGGGCTAAATTGAAGAATTTCAAGAACTTACTCAAAGAAACAGGAATTAGTTACAACTCTTGTACTAATGAAGTTAATGCTACAAATGAATGTTGGGAAAATCTATTTAAGGTAAATTATGCCTTTTGTTTTGTTAATATATCATATTATAAACTATTCATTCTCATTTTTTTTTCATCATTATAGGTGCATAAAATGGCTCAAAGATTCAAGAAAAAAGGATGTAAGAAATTTTTAGACTTGTGTCATATTTTTGGAGATACTACTGCAACTGGTGTGCACGCACATCCATTAACTAAATCTCCATCAAATAGTACAAAAGAGGAGCATGGAAATGATATTGAAGAAGATTACTCGTATGATGGAAAAGAAGATCAAGATAAAGGTTTTCCGTCTACGAAAAAGATGTCTCCTAAGAACAAGAAGGCAAAGAAGACACATTCTAATATTGTAGAAGAAGCATTACTTATATTTAGTGAATAATCAAAACGAAAGAATGATTTACTTGAAAAAAAATTGAAGGAAACATCATCCACCACAGAGAGTAGATCTCAAGAGTCTAACATAATGATGGAATGTCTGAATTATTTAGATGAATTGGGTGTTGACGGTGTGCAATATAGAAAAACTATGAAGGCTTTACATGATTCTCCACTTTATAGGGATATTTTTTTTGAAGATGACACAAATAAGGAAGCTGGATTGGATTATGTCACTTTAGTTATATTTTCATGTTATTGCATATCGAATTTTTATTGATTTGACACTTTTATATTAAACACTATTCTATATTTTAAACATTTTTAATTTGTTCTTTGTATAAATAGTTGACTTAATTTTAACTTTATATTTTGTATGAATATTTTTCTATATTTGATTAAATATACTTGATTGCATATTTTATTAATTATTTAATGTTGACATTGTAGATACATGGATTTCTTATTAAATTTCCAAACGGATTCTGATGATGAACTGAAGAAGGTAGTCATTATTTCTGTAGCTGCAGGGAGAGAATAAATATTTTCATTTACAAAAGCAACCATGTAGAACTTCTGCTCTACCAGGTCAAGATTGGATATTAGAACTTTTGAATGGAAATCCTATAAGGATTTATGAAAATTTAAGAATGAGAAAGACAATCTTCTTGAGCTTATATGATGAGTTAAAGAGTTTAGGAGGCTTAAAGGCAACAAGTCATTTAACTGTGGAGGAACAAGTAGCAATTTTCTTGATGACTATAGGGCATAGTGAGAAAACTAGAGTCAATGCAGAACGCTTTCAACATTCGACCTCGACAATTTCGAAGTACTTTCGAAAAGTCTTATATGCAGCTAATCGTCTTGCAAAAAGAGTCATTACTCCACCATCTTTTACTAATACACCTCCTGAGATTCAACATAATTCAAAAT